>PVJS01022991.1:13419-30119 GCA_004027185.1 Glis glis | reverse complement strand
GCAACTTCGTGAGACCCGGTTTCAAAATAAAGTATAAAAAAAATAGGGCCGGGGGTGTAGCGCAGAGGTAGAACGCCCCTGGGTTCAATCCCTGGTACAGCAAAATAAATAAATAAATAAATAAATAAATAAATAAATAAATAAATAAAAATAAATAAAACTAAGAAAAGAAGCCCAGCATGGTGGTACACACCTGTAATCCCAGTTCTTGGGAAGCTGACACAGGAGGATCACAGGTTCAAGGACAGCCTCAGCAAGCAGTGAGATTCTCATCAACCTACTGAGATCCTGTTTCAAAATAAAAATAAAATAGGGCTGTGTAGCTTGGAGGTAGAATGCCTCTGGTATCAATCCCCAGTACCAAAAATAATAAATAAATAAATAAATAAATAAATAAATAAATATAAGAAAAGAACTACATATGCCAGATCTGGAGGAGGGCCACCTTCACCTGGTAAAGTAGGCAGGAAATAGAGTACCCAGTGTGCTCCAGGCACAAGGCATGCACAGGTGAGCCCTCCATTCTCTGGAGGAGGTCACCGCAGCGCCAGGGGCAGGTGTATCGACATGTCACTCCAATGGCAGATACAGAGTGTTGTCATCTGTCGGAGGGGAAGCCACTCACACGCTCAGGGTGGGAGAGCTGGGGCCTGGGGTGGAAAGGCAGGGGCTGAGGGAACCGACAAGGAGTGAGGGGGGAAGCAGAATGCCTGGCAGAGAAAGAGGCATGTGGGCGAAGCATGCAAGAGCACTTTGGAAGAACTTTCCATAGATCAGTGCAGGCTGGGAGGGTCCAAGGCAGGTGACGAAACGAAGCTGGAGAGGTTCACAGGCACAAGTCCAGAGCGGCATGGACTCGCAGGTGACGGGGTTGGCAGAGTGGCTTTGGTCCCCTGGCCTGGGAGGGTAAGGTGGGAAGCACCCAAGAGCTTGCAGGAGAGAAGCTAAAGGTTTAGCTTTGTACTTACTCCAGCTCATTCTTAGGCCACACGCAGGGAACACTCAGCGTTGGCTTCCTGGGCCTGGGCACAGAACCGGGGATGGGTGACAGTGACTCAGGGCCCTGAGCTCAAAAGGGTCCCACACTTGGATTAATTCACCACTGTTGCTGTCTTGAAATTCTTCATAATTTTTTAACAAAAGGGGCTCCACACCAGTCATGGTGGCGCATGCCTGTATTCTCAGTACTTGGGAGGCTGAGTCAGGAGGATCACAGGTTCGAGGCCAGCTTCAGCAACTTAGTGAAACCCTGTTTCAAAACAAAAAATAAAAAGGGTTGGGGGTGTTGCCCAAACTTAGAATGTACCTGGATTCAATCCCCAGTACCAAAAAAATGGGGAGCTCTACATTTTCATTCTGTACAAAGCCCCAGAAATTAGGTTGGGGGTCCTGGCAAGACCAGAGGCAGTCTTTGTACTTCAGGTGTCCAGGAGAGAGGGCAGCAGGGGCCGGTGTCTCTGCCCACCCCCACCTCTTTATTTAGGGGACAGGGAACGCGGTGTCCAGGGAAGGAGCAACAGATCAGAGGGCGACGTGTGCCTTTGCGCAGGTGGGAGAAGAGAGCCTGCCATGACCAGAGGTAAAAGCCAGGCCAAGGCTCACTGTGCTCCCTCCGCTCCCCTGACACCGTCACTTCTCCTCTGGGATCAGAGATACTCAGGTAGGAGTGCGGAGAGGAGGAAGACAAAGGTTTTGTGTGTTTGTTTTTGTTTTGCTGTGGGCACAGATACCATGCAGGAAGAGCAAACGGTTCCCTGGCTACCACAGTCAGACAGCGCCATCCCAGCCCCTCTGCGCCCTGGGGCGTCTGCACATGACCTGGAACCTCCAGCCAGCAGACCTCCCTCCCCAGGCTCCTGCTGCTGCCGCTGGGTTCTGTCCCGTGGTGGGGCTCTGGCTGGCAGTAGAACCTGAGTGTGAGGAGGCTCAGCCCGCAGCTCCTTCACACACACACACACACACACACACACACACACACACACACTCAGCTCTGGGCACGTGAGCATTTGTTTCTGTCACCATGAGGGTTTCCTTCCACACCTCTCAGCGTGTGCCAGTGGCTTAGCAACGCGCTGTTGGGCAGAGCAGGGAATTAAACACCTCTCTGGCTGCTGCAATCACAGGGCCCCCACCCCCCAGGACAGAAAGGGTCACTAGAGGGACTTGGACTAAAGGGCAAAGGTGTGAGTCCCCCCAAAAAACACTCAGAGACGGCACAGTCGGGGCTCTGGTGTCTTACTGGGAATCTCAGAGGCCTGCTGAGAACGATGCTCCAGAAAATAGAATCCCGACAGATAGCCGGGGGCGGTGGGGAAGCCGCAGGGGTGGCTGATGACAGGTGGCAGGAAAAATGGGGAAATTTGTAAATATCTGTGATGGGATTCACCTCAGAAAGAGCTGGGGTTCAGGTCGTCCTTCTGGCCGCCCTAAAATGTTCCATCCTGGTTTTTCAGTCCTTGCTTTTAGAGCTTAAGGTCAAAAGCCCCATCCCCACACCACCCACCCAGGAGTCCTGCAGCGCCAGGGGTCTGCAGGTGCATTTCCTAGGTTCACAAATGAGCTCTGCTCTGTGCTGTGTGACCTGGAAAAAGTGACTTCACCCATCTGCGTGGCGATTTCCTCATGGATGAGCCCTACCTCCTGGGTCTGTGGTGAGAATCCAGTCAAAACAGGCGCAAGAACTTAATGTCTAGCACATGGGCATCAATCAGCGTGTGGCCAATGACCCTTCTCTGGGGTAAAGATACCTCGTTGTTAGAGATGGCACAGATCGTGAGGTAGACTCCACAAGGGACTTCCACGATGCTAAGGGCAGAAGGAAGGGGAGGAAGGCACTTTTTAGTTTTTATTTATGTATTTGTTTTTGAGCATCGTCTCTGTGCTTGGCATCGGTCAAAATGCTTCACACACGCCGTTGCGTCAACTCTCAGCCACCCGTGGATTGGTCTCCTCACCACCATGGAAACTGAGGCTCAAAAGCGAAGTGGCCTGCTCACAGTCACGTTTCAGAAGTGGAGCAGGGGTTTCACAAGGTCTCCATGGTCTGTAGCCCTCACTCAGTCCTCGAGGACAGACTGCCCCCACCGCTGCTTCTCAGAAAAAGAGGTGGGGGGCAGGTTGTCAAAACAAATAAACAAACAAACAAACAAAAATCTCACTAAACTTTAATACTGATTCCATGTTGAAACTACACCATTGTGATGCTTTTTGAATGTAGTGGGCTAAATCAAATACATTGTTATAATTAATCTCATTTGAATTTTTTTATCTTCTTAATATGGCTATTAGAAAATTTTGGCCAGGGGCAGTGGCTCACCTTTGTAATCCCAATACTTGGAAGGCTGAGACAGGAGGTTCTTAGTGAGGCCCTCCCAAATTTAGTGAGACCCTGTTTCAAAATAAAATATAAAAACCAGGCGTGGTGGCGCATGTTTGTAACCCCAGTACTTGGGAGGCTGAGACAGGAGAATCACAGGTTCGAGGACAGCCTCAGCAATTAGTGAGACTCTCATCAACCTAGTGAGACCCTGTTTCAAACTAAACATACAAAACAGGGCTGGGGGTGTAGCTCGGAGGTAGAATGCCCCTGGGCTCAATCCCCAGTACCACAAAAAAAAAAATAAAATATAAAATAGGTCTAGGGGTAGAGGTAGAAGGCCCCTGGGTTCAATCCCCAGTACCAAAAATAAAAAACAGGGAGGAGGAAGAGGAAGAGGAAAAACAGGAGGAGAAGAAGCAGCTTTTGAATTACATGCATAACTTGAATTTGTGGCTCAAATTTCTTTCTTTTGTATAGAGCTGCTCTCAAAAATGTTCATAAAAGGCCTCACATTTAGAGACTGCTTTAGCAATCAGAGAACATTTGCCTTTCTCTATGGTCTTTCCTTATGAGGACCCGTAAGTCATTTCATTCCGTCTCGTGATTAACAGGCAGAGAAACAGAGGCACTGACAGGAGAAATGATTCTGGTGGTCCAGGTGTGATCCACAGCCCCCGCCGCCTGGCCCCATCCCACCGCCTCCTAGGCTGGCCACCATCCCCGCAGCACCCCTTGTCCTGCCGTCCTCCTACCCTCCCCTCGGGGAAGGCCTGGAGAACTCTCCAGGGAGAGGCATCTTTATTCATGAGCTGGCGGAGGGAGCCCTGGGAGCCTGGCAGAGGCTGCTCTCTGCTTTCCCTGCAGACTCTGAGAGATAAATATGGAACCGGAGAGGAGAGCTTCCCAGGGAGGAGCCCAGGCAGCTACCGGAGGGATGGAGAGGAGGCTCCGCTGCATCCTGCCCTGCCCCGCCCCGGCAGAGCTCCTGCACCCTGCCCAGCTTCCAGACTACCTCCTGCCACCTCCAGAACCTGGAGCATGCCCTCTCCAGAGTGCCCCCCACACCTCTCAGCCCGCTGGGCTTCCTGCTTCGAACCCGGGATGCCAGGAGGCGGTGCTCTTGCTCCCTGGAGTGTAGACAGAAGAGGCAGCTCCTGCCGCATCATGAGAAGACATTGGATAGGCAGAACCACCCCGGGGGGAAGGGGCCCCCAAACCTGCACACCCCCCCCAGAAATTGGTCTGCATGCAGAGGTTTGAGAAGCCCAGCTCTGGCTCGCAGCAGAGACAACAGGGCCTGGAGTCCTGTTCTCACTGTACCCACTGTGGCTTGTGATAGATCTATATTCTAGCCAGGGGCAGAGTGACCTTGACTGTGGCCCACTGAGCTCCCTCCCCACAGGCTGCCCTGGGTGGTGCTGAGCACTAAGTCGAGAGCCCTTGGCTCTGGCCGCAGCCCCAGCCCCGGTGCAAATTCTGAGTGACCTGGCCTATCCAAACTTTGGAAGAACTGGCTGCCTCTTTCTCACTAGAGTGGACAGGTGGTCCTGTACAGGAGAATTCAGATTTTTCACTTTCTGATGTCTGCGTTCCTGTGTTAGTTAGATGAGATGCATGGAATGTCTACCCTCCCCCCAGGGGTCAAATTCTGCCTCTAGTTATGTGACCCTGGCCCTGTTACATAATACCCTGGTATCTCTGTTTACTTATCCATGTAATGGGAATAAGTGCCGGCTTCACAGGGTTGACGGAATTACATGATTTAAGTATTAGTAATGAACTTAAACAGTGACTAACATATGGTAAGTGTGATAATGTTGAATAAAGTCATTTCCTTCCTTTTGTTAAATATAATGCTAAAAAATGTGCAGACTTAGAATCCTAGAGAGCCAGCCCTCTCTTCTTTTTTTTTTTTTTTTTTTTTTGCAGTACCGGGGATTGAACCCAGGGGCGTTTTACCTCTGAGCTACACCCCCGGCCCTATTTTTTTATCCTTTATTTTGAAACCGGGCATCACGAAGTTGTGGAGGGCCTCACTAAGTAGAGAGAGAGAGAGAGAGAGAGAGACAGGGGGAGAGAGAGAGAGAGAACTGAGGCTGGCCGCGAACCCGGATCCTCCAGTCTCCGCCTCCCAAAGTACTGGGATTACAAGCGTGCACCACCATGCCCGGCACGCCAACCCTCTCTTCTACACAAGAGGAAACAGGCCCAGCTTGCTATGTCCCTCGCCCGGTGTCGCACAGTCAGTATGAGCCAAGCACTGTGCAGGGATCATCACATACATCTTAGTCTTCACAGCATCGTTACTAGGTCCCTCCAGAGAAGGGAGGCCCATTGTCCCATGTCACCCAGCTCTTCCCTAGTGGAGAAACTGGTACCTAACCCCAGGCATTCTGATTTGATTCCAGTGTCCTCTGCATTCAACCTCAGAGAGCCCAGTTCCCGATCCTCCCCATCCCACCCCATTGTTCCTATGAAGAAACTATGGTTTTGAAAAAGATTAAAAACCCTTTGCCCTAGGTCCTGCATCTAGTAAACTGCAGAACCGCTATTCAGTCCCAGACACATCAGACCCCACACCTCGCACCCTCCACCCAGAATAGCACCCTCGCTTCTCTGCATGATGCGTCTTGTTTGTTTCTTTCTTGGTTTGTAACTGCACCTTGTCCTACACCCTGAGGGCAGAGATGGGACTGTGTGAGACTTGTATAATTTAGATAGAGTTAGATAGAGCAGTAGTGGAGGATAGTAATAAACAGGCAGTTGGTAGGAAGACTCCTCCCTTCTGAGACATGGAGGGCACGCTTTCTCAGGCAATGGCCCCAAATATGTTCATTTCTCACAAACATGTGCAGCTTCCTCAGCTGGAACCCCCCTCCTCGGCCCTCACTGCTGTCACCAACTCTGCTGTAACAGTTCTGTCTCCCTGGAGTTCCAGAATGGCCTAGAGCATTCTAGAAGGATCCAGCCAGGCTGCACATTCTCATCATTGTCACCTCGATGCTGTGAAAGGAGTTGGGTGTAAAATGAAACAGGAATCAATCTTGGATAGAGCACTTTGTTATGGGCGGAAGGGGGAGGGAGATAAGTAGTTTCAGAAGCAGTTGTGAAATTTGCTGCCCCACTGACTTCGGCTGAGCAATCCAAGACAACACCGGGTGAGTGGTCTCACCCAGCTTTCCTCCACACAGCCAACCTTGCACGAGCTCCTCAAACACCCTCACCCCTGGCCGGCTTTCAAAAGTCAGTTCAGTTGAAAATTAATGAAACTTCCTCCTCCTCTTCCTCCTCCTCCTCCCCCTCCTCCTCTTCCCCCCTCCTCCTTCTTTTCCTCTTCTTCCTCCTCTTCCTCCTCCTCTTCCTCCTCCTCCTTCTCTTCCTCTTCCTCCTCCTCTTTCTCTGCTTTCTCCTTCTTCTCTTCTACTTATGTACTGGGGATGGAACCCAGGGGCATTCTACCTCTGAGATACATTCCCAGCCCTATTTTATTTTATTTTTTATTTTGAAACAAGGTCTCATGAAGTTACTGGGGGCCTCACTAAATTGCTGAGGCTGGCCTCAAACCTGTGATCCTCCTGTCTCAGCCTCCCAAGTACTGTGATTACAGGCATACACCACCATGCTGGGCTGAAACAGTTCTTCTTTCTAGTCTAGCAGATTGACTCTAAATGGAAATTCATGAGAATTTCAAGTGGGATTTAGTACCGACCTCCTATTTCAGCAACAAAGGGAACCAACCGCAAGTTGGTGGCTTAAGAGTAATCATCAAGAAGAATACTGGAGGCATCCCCTTCCCCAAATCAAGAAGCCATGGACTCGATTTGTAGTGCAAATTCTGTTTTGCACAGAAGTAAAGGGAGCTCATTTGATTTTAAAGTCTGTATTACCAGTGAATACCCTTCAGGGTGTGGCACTTCCAATAGAGACAGAGATAGAGATACAGAGATAGTGGATTTTATACTTATGAAGATATGATGCAGACGTAGAGATATAGATATCAACTTAGACAAAGGCATAGGGATAAAGAGGATAGAGGATAGATAGATATTCACCTTCAAAGTCTAATCCTATCATTGTAATTAGGGCATTAGATACAAGCAAGCAGGTAGTAGGCACTTTGGTCAATAACAAATCCCCAAATAGGAAAGTACCATCCATTTGTCAAATTCATCATTTTCTTTGTTCTGCTATTTATTTATTTATTTATTTATTTATTAGATGTTACTTCCAAGCCAGGTGTGGTGGCACACACTTGTAATCCCAGTACTTGGGAGGCTGAGACAGGAGGATCTGGGTTCACAGCCAGCCTCAGCTACTTAGTGAGGCCCTCTGCAACTTAGTAAGACCCTGTTTCAAAATAAAGAATAAAATATAGGGCTGGGGGTGCAGTTCAGAGGTAGTATGCCCCTGAGTTCAATCCCCGGTACTCAAAAAAAAAAAATAGATGTTACTTCCAGAGTCAGAAAAACTACACACAACATTATAGCTAAAAGGAATGTTGAAGCTTCCCTGACTCATCCTTCATTTTACATCAGGGGACATGGAAGTGCTAAGAGGTTGACCTTAGTCACACCCAGACAGCCTGCCACTCATTTCAGCATTTCTTCCTCTAGAGGTTGCTTCCATTATCCATCCTAGTATAATAAGCATGTATACAGCACCTACAGTATACTAGATCTGAATCTGAGAGGATATAATCAAGAACAAAGCACAATGCTTCCTTTAACTTTAAGGTAGTTTTGGCTTTTTCTATGGTGAGAATTCTAAAGTGAAGGAGATCTGGAAATTGCTGAGGACTCTGGATTTCTACTGCCTGTGTCTTGGTTCCGAATTGAAAAACAAAAAAAAAGGCAAGTGAACTTTGTTGGGAGTGAGGCCTTCTTAAGGCAGGATGAGCTTCATAGATCTGGCTAGGACACAAATGAAAATTCCTTTCCCTGCCCCCAGAGGCAAAAGCCTCTTCCCCAGAAATTCAGATCAAGATTCATTTTCTTTTCAAATAGTAGACGAAATTGTGCAAGAGCCATGAGCTCAGAGCAGCTGCTTTGCAATAAAATTCTCAATGCCCAAGAGCAGTGTTATAGACAAGGCACGTTGTTACCCACAAGTCTAGTTGTGGGGTGGCTCTGAGAGGCAGCTCAGGATCTGGGTGACCCCTTGTGGGTGGGGCAGGGCGGGCTTGACCTTGACCTCCTCCCAGAGAGCCCAGGGGTGCAAGGAGCTTGCCATTGTCTGCATTTACCTAGATCTGTTGCCTGTGCTAGAAGGCAGGGGCCAGGTCTCCCAGCTTCTTAGCCTTCATTGCTTCTCCTCCGCCTCCTCCTGCCCACGCAGAGCACAGCCTGGCACCAACGGGGCTCCTGCACGCATCTGTTGAATGAACGCTTTGGCAGGGAACCATTTTTGGACTCACCATTTCTAATTAAGGGGAGCTGCCTCTCTTCTCTTCCCATCCACGTGACCAAGTGCACGTGCCGAGCTGGGGGTAACTCATCCCCTCGTGACTCATCAGCTAAAGTAGTGAGAATAGTCTTAAGGCCAAACAGCGAGCCTTCTTCAGTGTCACAACTCAAGGCGACCTTCAGGACACCTCGCAATTCTTTCACCGGCCTGAAAAAGGTGGGCTGTGCTGAGTCACATGTTCATTCAACAGACATTTACTGAGCGCCTACTGTGTGCCTGGCCCTACACCTGGAAGGGATTACTATGGTGGCGAAACCAAGCCACTCTCTGCACCCATTTAGCTTCCAGCCAGCCTGGAGAAAGGTATGACTCAGCAGTCCTGTAAGGGTTTTTTCCACGATGGTGATAAATGCCACCAAGGAGGGGACCCGCTGATGTCCGTGTAGCAAGTGGATCTAGCCACTGAGAAAATGAAAACAAAAGCAAGGTTTGAAGAATAAGCAGGGGTTGATTGGGCTGAAGGCAGAAAAGGAGCATTTGAGATAGAGCAGTAGCATGGCAAAGGTCCCCCAAAGGTCCCCCCAAGACAAAGGACCCCAGGGAGTGACAGCAGCCCCAGGAGCAGGGAGCGGGGTGGAGCTGCAGCTGGACATAGAAGAGGGGACAAGACCAGAGGGTCTCAGAGGCCTGGGAGTAGCCTTGCTCCCCCTGAAGTTGCAGGGAGGATAGATGGGAGGATCTGAGAGCAGACCCCCGGGGACTTAGGCGATAATGAGCACATCGTGTCAGTGGAGCCAGTGGGCAGCCAAGGCAATGGGGCCCTTCCTGGGTTACACTCATGGGCGTGAAGATCTGGAAGCCAAAACCAAGGACCAAGCCAACCCTCAAGGCTCTGCGTCATCACCCAGCCACCCCGCACACATACACTGAGACCCCGTCACTCACACCTGCGTCCCCAGCTGCACACCCCAAGCATGAGGGCCTCATCTCCCAGGACAGGGGGTGAGGAGTGAGCCCACCTGCAGGGCCCTGACCACTAAGGGCTTCCGCAACAGGTGGACAAAGCCAGACAGGCCGAAAGCAACCAAACTCCAGGGGTGCCATAAGGAAGACCCCACCCTCGGGGAAGTGACAGTGTGTTCCAAGGCGTTGTGACACTTGAGAACAAAAGACTGAGTGAGGGGGTCTTAAAAGCAAGTGGTTCCTATGAGGGATGGGAGCCAGGCCTCTCCAAGACTGAGCGGCACAGCAGCCCAGGGAGCCTCTTCTCTTTGGTCCTATCATGAGCTCTAGTTATGAACCAGGCCGTGGGCAGAGCCCCGGAGAGAGACTGTCCCCCACAGTGCTTGGTGCCACCCCTCCCAGCACAGTACAGCGAGGTCACAGTGGGCTGAGGTGGGTCCTAGCTAAGGCAGACCCCCCACATACACTCTCAGGTCAGTTGGGGGAGCTGCATCCTCCATCAGGCTGAGGCAGAGAGAGCACCAGTGGTCTTGAAGAGAGATTCTCGTGGGAAACGCAGCCACGTATTCTCTGAATTTGGTACAACTCGAGAGATATTCAGGCACCAGAACGGGGGCTGGGGTGGGTGCAAGGGAAACCGGAAGCTCCATGTGTAGAGACCATTTCCGGTTCCCGCCATCGCACAGCCTTTTGGTGCCCAGACTGAGTGGGCCCTGGACAGACAGGGGCAAATGACAGGACTCAGGTTCAACACAACCTGTCTGGACAGCACGACCTCCTCTTAGAGGAATGAACCTTTTAATATTCACAACTGGGTAGACTACTGGGAAGAAAGAAACGAGGGCCAGCCCACCACACGCCATGGAGCTGGGTAATCAGGCAAAGACTCCCATTGCCTACCTAGGAAGGGACAAAGACCTCAAGCAGCATTTTCTGCGGTTTCTTCTCCTGCCTGTTGGTCCTTTTCGGGTAGGGGTGTGGAGTCCAGTGTATGTAGTGAAGATTTGTGTAATCCTGAACATTTCCCACTTGGAAACTCTAGGCTAGGATGAAGAGCAACGATGGATTGTCAGCTGCCTGCATGTGTGTGGCGAGTGGGGGGACGACGCATTGAGTTTTTAAGTTTCAAACTCATCATCTCCATTACTTCTGTTTATGGGTGTATACATTTAAATTTATCACAGGGAAATTTTACACTGATTTATGTGGCAGTTTGATTAATACCTATTTCCCCCACTATCTTTAATGTTCTATGTCTTTTTTTTCTGTTTTTATTACCAATACCTAACACAGTGCTTGAAGCCACTCCATAAGTGTTTGTTGAGTTAAAGAATAAATAAGTCATTAGAAATATCTCTCAGAAGCCAGGCATGGTGACACACTCCTGCAATCCCAGTACTTGGGAGGCTGAGATAGGAGAGTGCAGGTTCGAAGCCAGCCTCAGCAACATACCAAGACTCTCAGCAACCTGGCAAGACCCTGTTTCGAATTTTTTTAAAAAATGAAAAAAGGGCTGTGGATGTAGCTCGGAGGTAGAATGCCCTTAAGTTCAATACCCAGAAAAGAGGAGAAGGAGGAGGAGGAGGAGGAGGAGGAGGAGGAGGAGGAGGAGGAGGAAAGAGGATCCCTCTGTAGCATTTTAGTAATGTCCCTGCAGTATAGGATGCTGCCAGAAGATGGCGAAAAAACTGCAGATTTTCAAGCTTTAGAAGAGATGGAGAGCGAGAATTACATAATGCTTCATTAAATGTGGATTTGGGTTTATTTCCTCAGCCACTACTTGATTAAGAGGAATCTCAAGGTGTAACAGAAATGATTAGACAGATGTGCATCCATAGCCTGTCTCTGCCACAGAAAGCCTGGAAACTTGATCTCGCAGGCTTCAGTTTTCCCATCCTGGAATTTACAGTGTTGGGGGTTTTGTTATAAAGATTAAGTGAATAGTACTTGGGAGGTTGAAACAGGAGGATCATAGGTTTGAAGCCAGCCTTGGCAACTTAGTGAGACCCTGCTTCCAAATAAAAGAAATAGGGCTGGGGTTGTAGCTGGAAGGTAGATGCATCTGGGTTCAATCCCCAGCACCACACACACACACACACACACACACGAATATTAAATGAGATAATACTCATATTTTTAATGTGCTTTTATTGGTGCATTATAGTCTCACATCACAATGGAAATCAAATTGACATTAACATACATGCACGCAGCACTTGGTGCTCCCCTATCCTCCTCCCAACACAGAGTACTAAGATTGACATTGGTATATTCTCATATGTAAATTTGGTTGATGGTAGAAATCCCATTAATGAACTTGATTCTTCCCCTTCCCCTTCCCTAACACTCATATATTTTATATGGATAGTTAAATACAATTCTTAAACCTCAGCATTCTTTCTCATCTATTATGTTTATAGTTATCACTGCCACAAAAAAATTACTTAATATCAACACTTAAATATAGAAGTCGATATAAAATACCTTGAATTTTAAAAACAAAACAAATTTCACTGGGCTTGATAGTGCATGCCTATAATTCCAGAACTTGGGAAGTTAAAACAAGAGGATTTCAGGTTCGAGACCAGCCTCTGCAACTTAGGGAGACTCTTAGCAACCTAGCAAGACCCTGTTTCAAAACAAAACAAAACATTTTAAAAGGACTGGGGGTATATTTCGGTGGTAGAATGCCCCTGGGTTCAATCCCCAGTCGCACAAAAGAAAACATGTTTTGCAGCAATAGTCTGTGAGAGATGTTTGTACTTCTCAGGCCCTGTTGTCCTCTGAGAGAAATGAGGATGAGTTCAAGACCCTGATTTCTTCCTAAAAAGAATGAACGGAATGTGTCTTCATTTTTCCATGATGACCCATCCAAAGTTGGATTATTTCATCAAACGAAGAAGCATTCCCCAACTAGAAAAGCTCAAAAGCCTTCAGGACGTGAGAGGCTGCGTTTTCAAAGGAAACGACCCCTCCAGATACTGGAGGGCCCTCTAGCACACACTCCGTTCCTCCAAAGTAAACACGCGGCCTGTGAAAGTCAGTACACAGACTTTCTGCAAGCCGCATGCAACTTTGAGAGCTCAAAATTCACCATCGATTTTTCTCTCAAGGATTTTCAGGGCTAAATTAATTTTTAATATACTGACCTAAGGTGCCCAGCTATTTTTAGATAAAGCTGTCAAATACCCCTTCACTTTAAAGTATGCTGTGAGAAGTAAAGTAGAAGCATTACACCACCAGAAACCTACAGGAATGAAGAGAAATGCCCACTGGTCTCGTATCACTGCACATAGAAGGACTGGTGGATAAACTGAGCGAAGGGGGCTTGGGAATCTGCCAGGGCTCACTCTACTCCCCGAGGTCAGATCTTAGGAACCAGCTGTACCTGGGCCCCTGGCCACGAGGCAGATGAGCACATCAGCAAATAGCACCTGCCCAGAAAGAGAGAAGGACCAGTCATGCACAAAAACAGGAAGAACAAGCTTGCTTAATTAGGATTTTTCAAGTTCAGCTTGCTCAGTTGTATCACCTGCCAGCTGGTCTTCAGGTCCAAGCCCCTAAGAAGCTTTGAAGGACAGGTGGCAATCATACTGTGCAGGTCAAAGAAGATGGAAACCTTTCCCCCAGAGCCCCCTCCTTGAAACCCCTGCTCATTTTCTGAGCTTTAGGGATGCTTTGCCTCTCCTGGGAGCCAGTTCTTATCAGATAACATGACCACAGCAGATTTCAAGTTGAAATCCCTCATTACTATGCAAAGTGCAGGGTGCTAGAGGTATTGATCTCTCGGCACCTCCAGCATCGAAGACAGGGCCTGGCATGGAGCAGACCTCAGCATATTTTGATGAGTAATGAGAAATGGAGGATAACAACAGTGGGAGAGGTGGTTGGAGAATGAGGAATCAGAGGACAGAGTCCTCCACAGCCACGGGAAGCCACGTTGTTGGATGATGAACAACAGAAGTAGTTCTCAAAGTTTCACTTTCTGAGATCATAAAATGGCTGCTGTTGCTTTAAGTCACTAAAGGTTGGGGTGATTCTCTGCATAGTAATAGGAAGAGGAGCAGGTCTGGTGTCTAGAAATCAAAGCTGCTGAAACAGGCCTACACCCCCTCTCCGGCCCCTGCAATGCTGGTCTCCTCCGTGGGCCTCATGTACTGAACTCTTCCTTATGTGGCAAGGCATATTTTATTTCTGGAGGGAATTTTCTCCTTTCCAGTGTGCTTCTGGGTGTAGGAGGAGGGGCAAGCAGGGCTGAGCAGGACCCAGAGCAGGATGTACAGGGAGAAAGATGCGCCTATGACTCTAAAGGGAGACAGCCCAGAGCGGGCACAGAGACGACCATCTGAATGGAGGCTGGCCAGCTGGTCCCCTTGGCCAGCAGCAAACCCCAGGAAGGACCAAGGACTCCAGCGAGCATCCTCAGTAATGTGCCCTGGACCTTGTAGTTGCTGGCTTTAGCCAGCCAGAGCTGCACCCACACTTTCTCTGCTTTGACGGCACATGGCTTGTTTTCGGTTTTGTTTTGGGCTTTGAGATGTGCCTACTTGTTAGTGATCAGAGCGGCCTGCTGTTTGTGGCGGGCCTAGGTTCCTATCCAAGGGACTGAGTCTCCGAGGTCGTGGGTCTCTGCCTCCTTTTTCTCTAGTGTTCGTTTTCTGTTGCCCATGCACGTTGGTGGGCCTCTTTATGCCTTTCAAAAATAAGCCCAGTCGAGTTCTATTTTAAATGGGTTTTAAATGTCTGTTCTGCAAAAGAAAAGTCCATGTAAAAAGAAGTCAGAAACCAGAACTCACCCAGGGAGAAGAGTATGGGACAGACCTGGGGAGCTGGTGGTGGGAGAAACCAGATCCTGGGGAACTTCCTCCAGCCCCATGGGGCAGGGAACCTAGATTCTCACACCTAGAGGAAGGGGGTTCACATAGCTGCATCCTGTGTGGCCTGCTATGAGCCTCCGCCCTTGCCCCTTGACAGTGGGCAGAGGAGGCACGAATGAGCACCGCCAACACCTGCTGGTGCTTGTTGACTGACTCCATGATCTACCAACCCGAAAGCCATGTGTCATCAGCCTTACACATGGGAAATTGTTGGCTCTGGAGATGAGGACATGACAGAGAAAGGCCCCCTGTACACCTGCCCTACCCTTGAGCATAAGGCCAAACGGCTCTCCAGACAGGCGAGGCGGGCACACCCCCAGCAGCATAGGGGAGCAGGCGCTGCCTGGGCTCCACCGCCCTGAACTCCTCCAGCCTAGGGCCTGGCGCCCATGCTTTCTCCCCCACTCACCCCCAGTGTGTGTTCTGTTTTGCAGTTCTTCCCTTACGGAGACGCCTCCAAGTTCGCTCAGCATGCCTTCCGGACCTTCGACAAGAACGGAGACGGCACCATCGACTTCCGAGAGTTCATCTGCGCCCTGTCCATCACCTCCAGGGGCAGCTTCGAGCAGAAGCTGAACTGGGCCTTCAACATGTACGACCTGGACGGCGACGGCAAGATCACCCGGGTGGAAATGCTGGAGATCATCGAGGTGGGGCTCTGCACAGGGACCCGGGCAGCGGGCACAGGGCCCCCCACGCAGCCTCCTCGGGCACGTGCCCCGGCGGCTTCTCTTCTCCCCTGCCCAGAGCGCTGCTGGCTGCACGCCAAGCCCTGCCTTCTCCTCTGTTCCCCTGAAGCGCAGTGCAGGGAGAAGTCACAGAACCCAGTCTTGGGCCCTTCCGGTCAGCTGGCAGGGGGCATTTTAACAGCAGCTCACTCACTCCAAGGTCTTCAGCAAACACAAGCTTGGGTGCAAAGGGTGCCGTCAGGGTCAGTTTCTCCAACCTTGGTCTAGCTCTGCACCTCTGGACATGACGCCCTCTGCCTCACCCCAGCTTCCCCAGTGGGCATCAGATGCAGCCAGCGGCTCCTGGTGCCTCCTGCCAGGTTCCCATCATTCCACAACATCCAGGGGTCTTTTTCAGTTGCATTCGCAGGTACCCAAATGTGCCCACCCCACCACAACCCAGTCTAACCCCACGCCAAGAAGGCTTTCTGTCACCACATTTTTTTTATATCCATTTACTGGTGCATTGTAATTATACATTTGATAGGTGTCAGGTTAAAAGAATCATACATGCACACATTGCCCATTTAGCCCTCCCTCAAATCCCACCCCATTCCCTCCCCGTTCCCTCCTTTTAGTGCTTTGCACAGTGATTGAGTCTTATAAGTTTGGATATATACCTCATGCGCTTTAGTGTGTTTCCCTCCACCCCCTCCCAACTCCCTCAGTTGGTCATCTTCTTTGTTCATCTAAAGTTTTCATCTTCTTTGTCTGGAGTCCCTTCTAAATCTCCTTCTCTCTTCCTTCCACATATTAAGGCGAACATCTGACTTTTCACTCTTTATGCCTGACTAATCTCACTTAGCATAATGTTCTCTAATTCTTTCCATTTCCCTACAAATGATGTAATTTTGTTCTTCTTTATGGCTGCATAAAATTCCATTGTGTACATATCCCATAGTTTGTAACCCATTCATCTGTTGATGTATACCTTGACTGGTTCCAAAGTTTGGCGATTGTGAATTGTGCAGCTATAAACATAGACACACATGCATTAGTCTGGTAGTTTGGTTTCTGATCTTTTGGGTAGATGCCTAGAAGTGGTATTGCTGGGTCATATGGTAGGTTCATTCCCATTCTTCTGAGGATCCTCCACACTGTTTTCCAATGTGGTTGCACTAATTTGCACTCCCACCAGCAGTGTATTAGAGTTCCTGCTTCTCCACATCCTCGCCAGCATTTATTGTTGTTTGTGTTTTTAATGTTTGCCCTTCTTATTGGGGTTAGGTGATATCTCAGGGTAGTTTTGATTTGCATCTCTCTGACTGCTAATGATGTTGAACATTTTTTCATACATTTATGGGCCATTTGTATTTCTTCTTCTGTGAAGTGTCTATTTAGTTCACTTGCCCATTTTTTGATTGGGTTATTTGTTTTTTTAGTGGTGATTTTTTTAAGTTCTCTGTATAT
>PVJS01022991.1:0-13319 GCA_004027185.1 Glis glis | reverse complement strand
TAGTTTAATGCAGTCCCATGTATTGATCCTCATTTTAATTTCCTGAGCCTTTGGGGTCTTGTTAAGGAAGTCTTTACCTATGTGTTGAAGTGTTGTACCTATGCCCTCTTCAAGTAGCTGCAAGGTCTCTGGTCTGACTTCTAGGTCTTTGATCCATCTTGAGTTGGTTCTTGTGCAAGGTGAGAAGGTGGGGTTTATTTCCATTTTTCTGCATATGGTTAGCCAATTTTGCCAGCACCATTTGTTGAAGAGGCTATCCTTTTTCCAGTGGGTGTTTTCAGCCCCTTTGTCCAAAATCAATTGACTGTAGGTGTGTGGATTTGTTTTGGAGTCTTCTATTCTGTCCCATTGGTCTATGTGTCTGCTTTTGTGCCAATACCATGCTGTTTTTATTACTATGGCTTGGTAGTATAGTTTGAAGTCAGGTATTGTGATGCCTCCTGCATGGTTCTTGTTGCTGAGAACTAATTTGGCTATTCTGGGTTTTTTGTTGTTCCAATGAATTTAAGGACACTCATCTCTACTCCCTCCTCGCCTCCCCGTGAGACCTCGCTCTGGCTACCTACCCAAATGTGCCCACTCCACCACAACCCAATCTAACCCCACACCAAGAAGGCTTTCTATCGCCACATTATTACTTCCACCAGCTTACCTGGTCTCATAGAAGACATAATAGAATGTCCACCCTGTGAGGACAGGGACGCTGCTCGCTCCAGCCCTAGAACCTAGCCCCAGGCCTGGAACCTGGCAGGCACTCAGCATTGATGAGTGTGTCGGTGCCCACACCTGCTCTGGCCACTGTGCCCTAGGGAGAGGAACGCGCTGCTTGCTGTAGGCGACAGGCAGGGCTGTCACGCTGGAGCTGGGGGACGTGCGGTCCAACCTGAAGGGCAGAGATTCGGGGGTGGGGGTGGGGGAGAGTGTCTATCCCAGATGAAAACTGGAAAGGATGGTACAAAACTGCGCCACAGCTCAAGTAGCCCAAACCCGCTGCCCATCGCTCTACTCTCACTGTCCTCCCGGCCCCAGAGCTGGAAGGACTTCCCCACCTGCCCCTCCAACACCCTCCGCTCTGCCTCCTCTGAAGCCTGGCGCTTACATCACACACCCTGCCTTCGGGCCCTTACCTTCGTTCTCCTCCTCCTCCTTTGGCTCCTTCCTGTCTATCTTCTGTGCCCACTCCCCTTCCAACATCCCTAGCAAGCTCGTATCTTAGTTCTATATTTGTATTCACTTCAACCGGTTCTGTCAATACAGCATAAAAATTCTAAATATGTGACTTCATTTTCTCATCTTTCTCACTCTTTGATCTTTTGTTTATTTTCTGCATTCCACTCAGCTCTCCAAGGTCGCTATGACCTTTCTACACCATAGGTTTTTCTAAGATTGTTCTCTTTTTTTGATTCTTGCCATTTTTTTTTTCTGTGCCAATGATCAATCCCATCCTTCCCTGAATACCTCTTGAATTCTGTCATGCCCATCAGCCAAAGACCACTAAGAACACGCCAGCAGTCTCACAAGTTGGGTTTATTATCCTTGCCAGTGAGGGACCCATGGAGCAATTCAGTAATAAGATGTTAGAACTTATAGGATATGGGCTTCTGTTGGGTAATTTGGGATGCGAGGAGTCAGGGAAACAGGGGTTCACTCTGGATTGGGTACTCTCAGAGAGTGGGGGCGCTTCTAGGATCAGGGATCTCAGCAGATCTGACACAAGGAAGATGGACTACATCAAACTAAAGCTGTAGTTGGTGAAGAAGCAACAGTCATTCCTATTAGCAGGGAGCAGGGACGCTTGGTGTTTTGTGGCTTGGACCACAAAATGTCTGTATTCAGACATAACTACAGAGTGATTTTGTTTTTGTCTTGCTCCATGATGGTCACAGGTGGTCTGCGAAGCTGGTCGTGTTTGGCTGAAGAACATCAAGGCCTGGCTATGAGGGCCAGGCTAACTCACGGTAGTACCAGGGCCCTGCAGATAGGAGCAGGCCAACAGCTGCTTTCCTTCTCAGTCTTGGGGTACTCCTAGATCCACTTCATTGCTAGTTCTTCCTTTGTCCTCTGAAACAAGGGAGTTCTGATGGAAGGATTAAGTACTGACTTTCGACCTAGTTATAGGTTACATTTTTCTGTCTCTTGGCATGTCTCATAACTTTTATCGGCTCCTGGATATTCTGAATGTTATGTGATCATGTCTGTATGTTAGTACTTTATTTTGGTATTGAGATTTGTTCTGACAGGCAGGTGAGTTGCATGTGGATTAGTGTGAGCTCTTTGAGGTCTGTCTTTAGGCTGGATTAGGGCAGGTGGAAGGTAGGCTTTCTTGGGAGGAAGTTTTCCTATCTGTGACCATCTTAGAACCTCTGTTGATTATCTCTTATATTCACTGAAGTCTCTCTGTTCTGACTAGTGGGAAGCAGCCCTGTATGTGGCCAGACTTACTCAAGTATTTAAAGAAATGAAGTCACTTAAGGTCACCCAGTGACAGAATTTAAGTAGAAAGAGGTTTCCAAGCCGGGTGTGGTGGCACACGCCTGTAATCCCAGTACTTGGGAGGCTGAGATAGGAGGATCGCAGGTTTGAAGCCAGCCTCAGCAACTTAGTGAGACTGTAAGCAACCTATCAAGACCCTGTTTCAAAACAAAAAATAGAAAGGGCTGGGGGTGTAACTCGGAGGTAGAACGACCCTGGATTCAATCCCTAGTACCACACACACACACACACACACACACACACACATAAAAGAGGTTTCCAGAAGGACTCAATCCTGGGGCACCCTAAGATTTAGAAATGATGAACAGAAGGAACAATCAGTAAAGGAGAAACAGAGAGAATAAGGTCAAAGTAAAGAAGACAGTGAGAGGCCCAATGGGAACTACAGAAAATGCTCCAGGGGGAGGGGGCAGGGTGTCATCGTGCCAAATGGTATTGATAGGAATCAAATTAGTACGAGCAGTTTACAAAAGGATTTGGAAACCTGTCCATGGGTGAACTAGTGGAGAGTAGTTTCAGTGGAGTTGGGGGCAAAATCCCAATTGGGAGTCTGAGACAGGAGGATCCGGGTTCATGGCCAGTCTCAGCTACTCAGTGAGGCCCTCCGCAACTTAGTGAGACCCTGTTTCCAAATAAAGAATAAAAATAGGGCTGGGGGTGTAGCTCAGAGGTAGAATGCCCTTGGGTTCAATCCCTAGTACCAAAAAATAAATAAAAATAAAAAATAAAGGCAGGAGAAAGGAAGAAAAAAAAAAGCAGAAGAAAGATGGGCAGCAACTCTACTAGTGAATGTCCCAGGTACTCAGCAAGCTCTCTCCACTCTGGCTGGTAGGAACTAGAATGTTCCACAGTCTCCCTAAGCACAGTCATCCTCTATTTCTCTGTGGAGTTTCCCCCCCGCGTGAGGCCTAGTTTTCAGAGGAAGATTAAGGAACCCCCAGGTGGATTTCTGGGACTCTCTCTCTCTCTGCCTTGCTCTCGGCTCTCCTCTCTGCTCTTCTGTTCCAGCACTTCTGATTAGCTCTGCCTTTGCCTCAAGTCCGTGAGAGGGGAGGCTGCCATGCTGCCTCGGGCCTCCTGGGTGGGAGGCTGAGGCCTCAGGAGTCGCCTCCTTTGTTTCTCTCCTCTCAGGAATCCCGGTCCCGCACTGCCAGTTACAAAGTCTGAAAAGAGCTGTCTCTGATCTTCTTCCAGTTTTCTGGTTTCTGGTGGAAGTGAGTCCGTACAGGTAGCCCATTAGGGCTGAAGATAACAGACAGGGGAGTTCAGGTTTCTGTAACAAAATACCACAGACCGGGTGACTGATAAACAACAGAAGTCTATATTCCTCTTCATTCTAGAAGCTGAAAGTTGGAGTTCACATCACCAGCATATTTGGTGGCTGGCCAGGGCCCCCCCTGGGCCACAGAGGCCCCCTCTTGCCGTGTCCGCAAGTGATGGAAGGGGCCAGGTGTCCCTTGGGGGCCTCTGTCATAAATGCCCTTATCCATTCATGAAGGTGCAGACCTTGCTGACCTCCCAAAGCCCCACCCCACAACCATCATGCTGGGCTGAGGATCTCAACACAGGAGTGTGGGGGACAAGGGCTCTCGTATCAGACGGGAGCTTTACGCGTCAGACCCTGTGCCTTTCCTGTTCTCACGCTGTGCCTCCCATCGCCATCTCCATTATCCTGCCAGGTCTGGGCCCGGGTCATCTGCACCGCTGAATGCTCCCTGTCTCCCAGTTCCCTTTGCTGGGCCACCTTGCTCACGGTCAACAGACCGGTGCACTTAAATATCTGCATTACGGCATTTCTGTCCTTCAATCGCTTCTCGTGCATCTGGCCAGGAACCTTCCCAGAGCAGGACTCCGTGGCTCCAGGCACAGACATTCAGACCTCTGCAGCTGGTCCCACTGAGACCTGTTCCCTTGCATTCGCCCTCAGCCCCAGCCCGCCTCCCCAGCCCTGGCTCCTCACCCTTGCGCTCCCGGCTGGGCACTTTGGTTCATAACGCTCCTTCTGCCTGAAATGTCCTGCATGGCCCCATGCAAATCCTCTTGCCCCCCAAGGTCTAGGTTATCTTGCCTTCTCAAGACGCCTTCTTGGCCTACTTCACCCCAGAGTTCTCACCCCCTCGAGGCTCTGTAGTGGACCATTCTCTAAAGGACAGCTTTTCTGCAAGGTAGCAGAGAGACGATATGAAAAGACAAAGCACCTGCTTTCTAGGAGCCCGCTGGCCCAGGGGCCGGTGCCCAGAGAAGTAAAGAGGCCTGACAACAGGTGCTGGGGATGGGCGAGGACCAGTGGGAGGGAAGGAGAGCGGGGAGCCATGAGACCCCACCCAGGGGCCAGGCGGGCCCTGTAATCCAATACTCGGGAGGCTGAGACAGGAGGATCAAAGGTTCAAAGCCAGCCTCAGCAACTTAGTGAGACCTTGTTTCCAAATAAAAAATAAATAGGATTGGGGGTGTAGCAGGGAGGTAGAATGGCCCTTGGGTTTAATCCCCAGTACCAAAAAGAAAGAGAGAGAATCCTTGAGAGTTCATCATTTCTTCTTAGGACGCACAGGTGATACCATATCCCATTAGATGAGCATCCTAAACAGCTGGATGCGTGTGGGCTGCCTCGTGAAGCAGATGCTATGGAAGGGTTCTGGGATTTGCTGGGACATGCTGGTGTGACCTCCCCAGGTCTCTGTCCTTACTGAGTATACAAGTCTGCATCAGGAATGCCCTTTCTCGGTTGTCAGGTTCTTGGTCTGAATGGCGGGGCTGCGCCTTGGGTGCGGTTTCTGAGACCCTGCCAGCTGAGGTCTGGGATGGATCTCTTGGGTTTACATTCCTTCTTACCCTGGCTTTAGCAACAGTGCCCTTGTCTGGCTGACTCTCTTCATATCCCTTGCCTCGTGTCAGGCCTTTTGATTTCACCTTTTAAAGGGCAGAGTGAGCAAGTGACAGCTTACACATGGGTGACCCATCTGTCCCTTTTTAAATTTCAGGGTAAAACACTGTCTCTGCTTTTCCCTCGCCCACTACTCAGGCTACGAGGTCCCTGGACCATCCACCAAGTGTCCACCCAATGGAGCTTCCACGGTCGGCTTCATTTGTGAATACATTTCTTAGATTTGTTTTCTACCACAAGTCAATATAATCTACAAAAGTGAACACACACACACAAAATATTTTATCTCGATGGATATTTCAACTTGTTAAATAAGGCACTTGCTAGTTGTTTACTTTCACTAGTGGACATTGTTAACGACAACTTTACTGAGTTATAGTTTACAGACCATAAATTCACCCATTTTAAGTCTACACTACTTCATGATATTTTAATTGACGTACAGAAGTGTGAGACCATCACCAGAATCCAATTTTGAAACATTTTCGTTCTCCCAATAATTCCCCTCACGCCCACACGCCTGTTCTCAAACCAGGCGCAGGCAGCTGCTGCCCTACATCGTCTCTAGGGATCTGGCTCTCTGGACATTTCACATAAACGGAGTCATGCACTCTATAGCCTGTGTCTGACAGTGGCTGTAGCTGCTTCTCCTTCTCCTCCTCCTTGAGATTTATTTGTATTGTTGCACTTACCAGTTTTTCATTCCTTTTTATTGCCAAAATAATATCCTATTGAATAGATATACCCTATGTTGTTTGTTTACCAGTGATGAGCATTATGTTGTTCTCACTTTAAAGGTATTATGACTACAATGCTGCTTTGAACATTCATATGCAAGTATTTAAATAGATGGACATTTATCTTTTTTATTTATTTATTTTTTTTTTGGTACTGGGGATTGAACCAAGGGGCATTCTACCTCTGGGCTATATCCCCAGCCCTTTTTACTTTTTTGTTTTGAAAAAGGGTCTTGCTAGGTTGCTAGGTTGCTGAGGCAGGCCTCAAACCTGCAATCTTCCTGTCTCAGCCTCCCTGGTACTAGGATTACAGGCGTGCACCACCATGCCTGACTGGGGTCTATCTTGTTAAGGCAACTTTTCTTAGAAAGAAAATGACTTGTATCTAGGACATGCTCCCACTTGAGAAATCATTATGGAAAATTAGTTGGCCTGAAGAGTTGGACTTTTATTACTGTTCTTTTCCTTTCTGAGTCCCTCGTCCACGAATCTTCCTAAACTCACTTCTTTCCAAGCCCACTTTTTAGGATACGCCTGGCTTGGTTGTCTCACACATTGTAAGTTCCTTATCAGCTGGGATCACATTTTCTTTTTTCCTAAATCTCCAATTTTTGTTGTCCAATTAATGTTTGTTGACTGTCATCTGGACGTCAAACTCAAGAGTATCTCCCTCCCCGAACCTGTTCCTATTTCATGGTTCTTGATCTCACCACTGAGCTACCCTTTCTATCTACGACCTCCAGTCAGAATCCCAGAAATCATCTGAAATTCTTCTATATCTAATTGGCCACAAGACTCATACATATTTGATTCTGTCACTCTCATTGAAAACCACTTGGGTGGGTCCTCTGAAATAAATTTAAATTCTTTATCATACATAGAACTCGATGGTCTGCTGCTCACTACCCTCTCTCCAGCTCCATCTTTCACCAGCACCTTACCTGACCCTTCCTCCCAGTGCCTCGTGACTCCACAGCCCGACTTCCAATAAAAAATGAACTGTTTTAGCCGGGCATGGTAGTGCACACTTGTAATCCCAGTATTTGAGAGGCTGAGACCGGAGGATCCGGGTTCGCGGTCAGCCTCAGCTACTTAGTGAGACCCTGTTTCAAAATAAAGAGCAAAAGATAGGGCGGGGGTGTAGCTCGGATGTAGAATGCCCCTGGGTTCAATCCCCAGTACCGCAGAAAAAAAGAACTATTTTCATTCAATCACTATTTATTGAAGAAGTACTATGTGCCAGGCATCGTGCCAACCCCTGAAGTTACAGGAGTGAGCAAAACACATAATCCCCAGCCTCGGAGAATTCGCTCTCTGGTGGGGAACACAAAGCAGTTATTATGATAAAGCCTAAGATGTATTCTTTGGGGGAAGGTGGTACAGGTTGCCATGGGAACTTGAAGCACAGGAGATGATCTGGGGGGAAAGCTAAGCCTGGGAGGATGAGTAGAATCCAGGCAGGTGAAGGTACGGCAGGAAGAGCTCTCACCTTCCCCCCGGGTTCCTGGTAACAGCATCTGCAATGTTCTTTTCCTTAAGGCTATCTACAAGATGGTGGGCACTGTGATCATGATGAAAATGAATGAGGATGGCCTCACGCCTGAGCAGCGGGTGGACAAGATTTTCAGCAAGATGGATAAGAACAAAGACGACCAGATTACCCTGGATGAATTCAAAGAGGCTGCAAAGAGCGACCCTTCCATCGTATTACTTCTGCAGTGCGACATTCAGAAATGAGCTGGTGTCAATGCTATGGACTGCACAAAAGTCTCAATGTTCCATTCAGTCTGCAGCTACACACACACACACACACACACACACACACACACACACACACTATTGCTTGGACTACCTATAAACGGACTTGCTTCTTGTGTTTGAAACACTTGTGTGCATGAGAATGTCATTTGCTAATGAATTTTAAAAGCATATATTATAAAAACAAAACGAACAACCTGCCACAATGTGATATGTGTAATATCATTTCATACAGAAAAAAAAAAAACCCACAACATCTCCTCCAAAGCCTGGGCAGAAATGTGCTGCGAAGAGTTATATGATTTCTTGTACATGTTTTGCTAATGCTCGTGTCTCCTTGATTACATAATGTTAGTAGCACTGAGACCCCCACAGTAATGTAACTTAATTATGAGCTGTGTCACCATTCTCCTGTAAAATAGTACCGGGCAGACACACGGAGGGGCCCTTGGCTCCCGTGTCTGGTCCACACACAAGCGCTTGTATTATCGGTGAATATAAATGCACTACATTTGCATGCCTTTTGGGTTTGCCTTAATTCTGACCTCATTTGCATCCTATCAATCTGGAAAGAGCTGTTTTGGATGAATGCAGTACAAAACTTAAAAATCCTGCTAAATGATTAAGTCTATCTATCTATCTATACATAGGCACAAAGATATTATTTATTCAAAGTTTTAAAAAAGATGGAAATGTATTGATTTCTGTTTGAATTTTCCAAGGCGTCCAAAAAGGTGGCAATAGATGTCCCAAATAAATTTATAGCCTTCAATTTCCCCCTAACTCTTATTTTATAATTTAAAATTTGTAACAGATGTTCATAATAATTAAGTGTTAGCTAGGAACCGCGTACTAAATCTACCCTTAGACACACACCTTTGGAATTTGAAGAATTAATGTCAATAAAAGGGAGAAAAGCAACTTGCCAACTTTTTATCCAGGCCCCTCATAAAGGGACAATTAATATGGCATGTAATGTTTAAAGAAAACAGAAGACATGTTCATTCTGAAAAAATGTTCATTATATGACAATAAACTTTATCTCAGTGTGACTTGCGTGCTAACAATGTACTGTGTTCTACACAACTGTGTGGAGGGCACATATAATGGGCTGAGAGCTGTTCTCCAAGACAAGCCAGTTAAAAACACTTCTGATTTCCAGAACAAATGTATTCTAGTCTTTATTTTTAATGGAACAAAACTCTGGCCCTTTTGACCTTGAGGAAGGAAGGCAGAAGAGAGTCCATCGAGAATTCTTAAAGCAGATTGACACTTCTCCAGGACACGCCTGGAGAAGTTGGTTCTTTCTCCAGTGCTGTCCGGCTGTGCTTCCTCAGATGGCAAAAACATGTGCGTCTGCACTGTACACTAGCTACCTGCGGTTACTGAGCACTTCAAGTGTGGCCGAGGAAATGCATTTTTAACTTTATTTTAATTAAACTTAATTTGCTATGTCAAGCTAGTGACTATTGTATCACACAGCGCAGCACTATGTTCTTCATTCACGTACTTTTTATTGAGTGACTTTTTTCCCTAAATATCCTTCCTTTGTCTTTAGATCATTTTTTTTTTTTTTGGTACTGGGGATTGAACCCAGGGGCATTCTACCTCCGAGCTACACCCCCAGCCCTATCTTATATTCTTTATTTTGAAACAGGGTCTCACTAAGTTGTGCAGGGCCTCACTAAGTAGCTGAGGCTGGCCGCGAACTCGGATCCTCCAGTCTCAGCCTCACAAGTACTGGGATTACAAGCGTGCATCACCACGCCCAGCTTGTCTTTGGATCATTAAATGACACTAGAGACCAGGGTGTAATGATTCCATTCATTCACTCAGCAAGAAGCAGTGACCAAGCGAAACTTACTGCACATATTAGGACACCAACAAGACACCTGGAAGGATGATAGAACCAAATTCTCTCCTCAGAGAGGACAGATCCTGTTCCATGTGCTAATAGAATATCCTGGTTCCCTTGTTAACCCCTGTGCATGGTGAGCCCAAGTGCAGGCCAGAGAAGATGGGGGAGGCTCAGTGCCTCCTGTTACTCTACCTCCCCACACACTGAGGATGGGGTGGGAGTGCTGGAAAGGATTCCCTGGATGACATGTGGCCAAGTCAGGCTCTAGGTAATTCATTCATGACAAATCATCATTGATTACCTACTGTGCACACACCATTTGTGTATATGGCTGTGTGTGTGTGTGTGTGTGTGTGTGTGTGTGAGCCATATACATAAATGTCAAATTGCAAGAAGTATGAAGAAAAGCACAGCAAAATAGGGGGAAGGAGAGGGATGAGATGTGACGGTGGCTCTTTGCTGCATGGTGCTGAGATGACAAAGGAAGTAAGATCTGGAAGGAATGGAGGGAGGGAGGAAACCATGTCAATATTTGGGGCTCTCATGGAAAGCAAACCCTCCAGCTGACCCACTCGTTCTTTCATAAGTTAAATGTAGAAATGGGGTCAGCAAGTACGAATTTTGTTTTGGTTCTCACTGCTGTGAGTGTAGACTGACTGGTATGGAGACCCTGGAGAGAAACTAGCAGCACTTACAAGTATGCGTCTGCCTCTGCCCCAGCAGTCCCGCTCCTGGTGTACTGCCCCAGGAAATACAAAGGACCATCCTGGGACAGGCCAGAGACCCTCTGTAATGGCTGTTTGCGGTGTGAGTATTGGAGGCAATCTAGTGGTTCTAGTGGCTTGTCACTAGAGGGAGCAGGTAAGTAAAAATATGGTGGGTGCCCCTGTAGAATCCTACACATCAGCCAGAGACTATAGACTGGTACACTCAGCAACATGGACACGTTTTTTTTTTTTTAATGCAAAATGGGAGAAAAAGACTAAAATTTATTTCAATAGTACTTTCTCACAAAAGAACTCCAAAGTCACATAAGATATAGGAAATATCACGTTATAATGGTTTCTCTAGGGGTGGGTGGTAATGGGAGTGGTTGTTACTATTGTTCCACAAAAATTCAATCCTCAAACCTAGTGGCTTAAAATAGAAACAATCATGTTATGATTTCTCATGGTGTCCGTGGATTGGGAATTTGAGAAGGGTTCTGCTGGATGATTCTGACTTGGAGCCTCTCGTGCAGCTGTAGTCAGTTGGGAGCTAGAGCCGGAACGGGCCTGAGCAGCTGGGGGCTGGTGGGGATCTGTTCTTGTAGTCAAGGCTTCTCCGCATGGGCCAGTTTGTGCTTCCTCACAGCATGGCCGTCCCAGAGCAGTCAGACTACTTACATGGTGGCTCAGGGCTCCAACGTGTCAACATCTTTTCTAACCTAACCTCAGAAATCAGAAAGTACCCATAGCAGAGCATTATACTGAAGAAATTCATGCCCTGTTCATATTCCAAAAAGGAATTAGACTCTCTCTCTCTCTCTTCTCTCCTCTCTCTCTCTCTCTCTCTCTCTCTCTCTCTTTTTCTCTCTCTCTCTCGGTGGGGTGAGGCAAAATTCTAAAAGAACACACAACATGAGAGAGGTCATCTTTGGAAAACAGCCTGCCACGGTCTACCCTTCCCGTGGAAGCTGTATTCTCCCAAGAAACCACCAAAGCTTCACGCCACGGTGACTTCAGGACAGGCTTGCGGCTCAGCTGGGCTCCTCAAGTACCACAGGGTCCCCCATTCTTCTTGATCTGAAGGCCTTTGAACTAAAGAATAATTATCTGCCCTCCTCCCTTCACGCACAGCATGAAATGGTGCTATAAACTTAGAGTAACTGCAGAAACATACTTTCCAAATGGGGGAAATGAAAAGCACAGTAATCTCTTGTCCATAGCAATTCCCAAATCCATTTCCCTGACCAGGGATTGTCCTGTTCTCCGGGGGTTGTTCTCCATGGCTCCGGGTGCTGCCTTTTGAGCTCTTCTTGCCATTCTCTGAGCTATCTTTCCTTCATAAAAAAAAAAATGCAGTCTGTGTTTACACCTGGGTAGTTCTCAGCCTATTGCCTGCTCATAAAAGTTTAGGGAGCACAAAGACTTCATTTGTACTTTCAGTTTAAGTGGATTCAATTCCCTTAAAAGTCTTCTGAGTTTCCTATGTGTCAATTTATAAAATCCACTGCATTTAACAAAGCTTATTGTGACAATACTATGGAGCAACACCCTTCATAGTTTTAGAAGCCCAATCGTTTAATGCAGAGGGCCTGAAAGGCACACTCTTAGAAGGCAGTCTTTTGTCTGAAAAGGTCTAAAAATATTGCCTTAGATCTTTCTGAGGCCCTAGCAAAGGACCTTACAGTCAGACGTTGGACTTGATTTTTGTACTGAAGCCTTTTTATAACTTGCAAATCGGTTGTCCCCTCTAAAAATACGGGAATGAGAAAGTCTTTATGTCCCTGCTTGTTCCTTAGTTCACCTCACTCCTCAGTTTATTACAGGCAGCTGTAGCCAGAGGCTACTTTTCATATTCTATCTAGACATCTTGGCGAGATGAGTTTATTAGGTTCACTTCCTAGTTCCCCTGTTATCATGGCTTCAGGGTTGCTAAACTTACCACCACTACCTGACAAGGGTCCTCCTGTCTCTTGCTTCCAAAAGCATCCCTAAGACTCTAGGCTCCTGCTAACATCTTTTACAAGGCTCTATCGATTCATGAAGCCTTCCGGCCAGTACCATGCGGTTTACATTTATTTTAATTTGGGAACTTCTATGTCCAGCAACCAAAATGTTTAAATTACTATTGGTACATAACAAATCACTCCAAAGTTTAGTGGCTTACAACTATTGTGTAATTTCTCGTGGGTTTTGAGGGCCATGAATTCCAGAACAACCTGTTTGGGTAGTTCTGGCTTGGGATATCCCACATGGTTAAAATGAGACTGCAGAACACATCAGGCTTGCTTGGAGCAGTGAGGTCTGATCCGGCATCCCTCTTTCCTTGCAGTCTCAGGACTTTACCACGTGGCTTCCCCGTTATGTGGCAGTCTCAGGGAAATTAAGTTGCGTCTGTGGTGACACATGGATCCATTCAGGAGCCCATGAGTATACCAGAGGTCAAGGCAGGAGTTTCTTTTCTTTGTCACAGTGGCAGTTCTATTATGTTCCATGGATTATAAGTGAGTTATAAATCTACCCAGATCAAGAAAAGACATTACAAAACAAGGTTCTGGAAGAACACGGGAGGGGTCTGAATGTGGCCATCTTTGAAAAATAAAATGTTTCAGGAAATGAATGGACAACCTCCAATGTGGTTCCTTCAGAAAGCACTAACTACATATGGCCGGGCGTGGTGGCGCACGCTTGTAATCCCAGTACTTTGGGAGGCAGAGACCGGAGGATCCAGGTTCGCGGCCAGCCTCAGCTAGCTCTCTCTCTCTCTCTCTCTCTCTCTCTCCCTCTCTCTCTCCTTAGTGAGGCCCTCCGCAACTTCGTGAGACCCGGTTTCAAAATAAAGTATAAAAAATAGGGCCGGGGATGTAGCACGGAGGTAGAACGCC
>PVJS01022990.1:0-30020 GCA_004027185.1 Glis glis | reverse complement strand
AAAAAAAAAAAAAAAAAAAAAAAAAAAAAAAAAAAAAAAAAAAACAGCAAACCAAATTAAACCAGCAGGATTAAGCCAAAATTTAGTTGCAGCCAGCTTGATCAGTGATGTTTTATTCATCAATCACCTGCACTTACATTGAATTGTTTACGCACAGATTTCAAGCATAAATAGCAAATGTACCACTTCATCTTACTTGTGTAACATTATGGATTAATGTAGTCCCCATTAGTCTGTTAGATCCACCTTCGTTGTTTGGCTGCTATATAAAATGATCTCCTACTAGTTGTATTAAGCCAATTTTAATCAAACAAAATAACAGTTTTCAAGTGTCTTAAGACATAATGAGACAGAGTATTTTGAGCACCTAGGCTACTTTATGAAAGTAACTTAGGCATAACTGGAAGCAATATTAATGTGTTTATGTCACAGAGTCATTTAGTGATGAAATGTATATATTTATTCAATACTTGTGTCTTTTCCAAAGAAAGCTATTAGTCTGTTTTTCTCCTATTTTCTGTTACTGAGGAAATGGAAATTTACTGGGTAAACCAGTAGAAAATATGTGCAAAGTCTACTCTCAGAAATGTTGGTTCGATAAGACCCCCGTGCAGAGAAAATATTCAAGCAGAATTTGGCATAGTTAAGAGTCCAGGTTGCACAGGTCATGGGGAAATATTCCAAATAGAGTCACCATTGTGTGCTAAAGCCCTGAGGTGGGGAAAAGGTTGATATGTTCCTAGAACAAAAAGAACACAGAAGTGTCATTTAACATATTCAGTTCTTCCTAATTGCAAATTCACACTCTTTATAAGGCACCAGGCTACTTCAGAAAGAATAGGGAGAAGGCTGGGCGTGGTGGCGCACGCTTGTAATCCCAGTACTTTGGGAGGCGGAGACCGGAGGATCCGGGTTCACAGCCAGCCTCAACTCTCTCTCTCTCTCTCTCTCTCTCTCTACTTAGTGAGGCCCTCCACAACTTCGTGACACCCGGTTTCAAAATAAAAAAGTATAAAAAATAGGGCCGGGGGTGTAGTGCGGAGGTAGAATGTCCCTGGGTTCAATCCCCACTACCCCCCCCCAAAAAAAGAAAGAATAGGGAGAATGCAGAGCAGTATTCTTTCTTGTCCTAAAGCAATTGATCACTCTTTTCTTAGGATCACCTAATCTCTATTAATTATGATTTACTTTTCTTTTTGAGGCCCTCCCTTTATAAATTATAGTTTCCAATCTGACAAGCATATTGCTAAAATACTTGCAGAGGACAACACTTAAGTTATATGTTTTAGGGTGAATTTTATTTCCAGAAAGGAGGGATGAATAGACAGATATCATTTTCAGAAATCCCATATCCAGGAATTTTACACATGTACTATCAAGCTAGTTAAAATCACAGAGAATGAGGTAGTACATTATGCGATATCATGAGTATTCATTTCTTTATTGATAATTAGTAATCTGAAAAATTGAGTCTATGAAACCTATTTTCCTGATTATTACTCTCATTAGCACATTCAAGTTATTTGACCTAAGAATGTCACTATTCTTATCATTGTTCATGTATTTTTATTAAAAAATGAAATGCAATAAAATATATGAATAGTAGCATGAGTCATTTTCACTGTAATAAAAAGGTGGGATTTCAGAAAATAGATTGACAGGATGGATGATATACAATATCAGTATATTGGAATAGCAATGTAATAAATAAATACATTTGCTATACATGGAAATAAACATTAGAGCCAGGTATGGTGGCACATGCCTGTAATCCCAGTACTTGGGAGGCTGAGACAGGAAGTTCTTGGGTTTTACGCCAGCCTCAGCAACTTAGTGAGGCCCTCCACAACTTACTGAAAGCCTGTCTCAAAATAAAAAAAAAATTGGGTTAGGGCTGTAGCTCAGAGGTGGAACATCCATGGGTTCAATTCCCAGTAATACACACACCCACGCACACACAAACATAGGATTATTATCAAAGGCATAGAGAGGGAACAAAATACAACACTGAGAAGTGTGATTTTCCAAAAGCCTTTGATTTCTCTTTTACTTAAAATATTGTAGATACTTCAAGCTATCCTCATAAGATGTATGGATATCTGTTCATAAGCTGTCAAACTATGCTTGTTAGTTTAAAGAGAATCAAGTTACAGTGGCACTGTGCTTTGAATTTATGATAAAAAGACTCTAGGTAGGTGCCTGTTCCGGGCCTTGGCGTCCTCGCGTCAAACCTGCGGCCTCTGCACCAGGTACCAGACCTCAGCATCCCCCCACGTCAGCTTGGCGGCCTCTATGCCCGCCCAGGACCTTGGCGTCCCCCGGTGTCACCTCGGCAGCCTCTGTGCCCGCCCCAGGCCTCAGTGTCCTCCTGCATCACCCCAGCGGCCTCTGCACCAGGTACCAGACCTCGGCGTCCCCCCCTGCATCACCTCGGCAGCCTCTGTGCCTGCCCCAGGCCTCAGCATCCTCCCGCATGATCCCGGCGGCCTCTGCGACCAGCCCTGGACCCCAGCGTCCTCCAGCACAGCCCAACGGCCCCTGCACACGGCCTCAGTCCCCGGTGTCCCCCCGCATGGTGCAGCAGCCCATGTGCCTGGCCTCGGACCCCGGGGTCATCCCGCCTCACCTCAGCGACCCTTGCACCTGGCCCCAGTCCCCAGTGTCCTCCCGCATCACCTGGATGGCCCCTGCACCCAGCCTTGGTTCCAAGCGTCCTCTAGGGCGACCCAGGCGGCCCTCCGCGCCTGGCCTTGGACCCCTGCACCCCACCTCAGATTCCCAAGTCCTCTGCGCCCGACCTCAGACCCCAGCATCCTCCTGCGCAACCCAGGCGGCCCTCCACACCATGCCTCAGAACCCAGTGCCACACTGTGCAACCCGGGAGGCCCTCCATGCCCAGCCTCAGACCCCTGCGACCTCCAGCATGTCCTGGGCGGCTTTCCGTGACCTGCCCCGGACTCCTGGGCAGCCACCCGAGACCCAAAGCCTGCACCTCTCTCCCCCACATGGGAGCCTCTGTGCCATGCTTCAGAGCCCAGATACCCTCCAGCGACGCCACCCAAGACCCGAGCAACTCTCCGGGTTGTCTCTGAGTCAAGGCACAGCCCGGCGCTGCCACCTGAGATCTAGGAGCACACTCTCTTTCCTGGGATGCATGTATGATTCTCTGTGTCGCACCTCAGAGCCTATAAACCCCTAGGCACCACTACTCGATACCCGGAGCCCACACCTCCCACGGGCCAGTTTCAAATCCTCAGCACAGCACAGCGGAGCCCAGGCAACCTACGGCGACATTGCCCAAGACCTGGAGCATGTGTGCATCCCTAGGGGCCCGGGCGACCCCCAGCACCTGTGCCTCGGAAACAGGGCAACTTCCAGCACTGTCACCCTCACCTCAGTGCCCACATCCAACACCGCGCCTTGAAGTGTTCCTCAAATGCCAACACCCAAGCTCCGGAGCCTGCCTACCCCTCCACACACAATACCACACCCCAGCGAACCGGACAAGAGGGATCCACATCCTGCAGCATACTGACCCAATTGGAACTACAGGGAACATCAAGAGGTCTAATACACAGAAAGGAAGATGATGCGGAGGCAACAGAAACACAAAATGGAAAACACCGAAAATACAAGAATGAAGAACAGTGAGGAAACAAGAAACACCCACAATGCATCAACAAGTGAGATTACTGACTCTGACCTGCAGGAAATGCAAGACGGAGAATTCTGAATTTTGATCGTCATAATGATGAAAGGCCTCAAAGAAAGCATAGAGAAGATGAAGGAGGAGGTTGAGGCTCTAAGGAAGAATCAGAAAGAAAGTCTGAACAAATGAAGGAGTCAATAAACGAATTAAAGACTGCAATAGAAACCAACTCTAGTAGGCTCGACACATGGACAACAGGGTATCACTCCTGGAAGAAAGCTCATACCAAACTGAGAACACAGTCAATGATAAACAGAAGATATTACACCAACACACCTTGGCTATTCAAGAAATACAGCACAAAGCAAGACGTCCTAATCTAAGGATAAAAGGCACTGAAGAAGGTTTAGAAGCACAGACCAAGGGTATAAGAAACCTCTTCAAAGAAATAATTTCAGAGAATTTTTCGAACATAGAGGAAGATTTGGATATTCACATACAGGAGACATATAGAACACCGTTAAGACAGGACCAAAGAAGGACCTCCCCTCACCACGTAATAATTAAAATGGCTAACATAGAGGTCAAAGAAAGAATTGTAAAAGCAGTAAGAACAAAAGAACGGGTGACATACAGGGGCAAAACAATAAAAATCACCCCAGACTTCTCACGCCAAGTCAGGAATGCCAGGAGGGATTGTTACTAAATACTCCAGACCCTGGAAGAAAATAGCTTCCAACCAAGACTGAAATATCCAGCAAAGCTATCATTTAAAATTGATGGAGAAGTAAAAATATTCCATGATAAACAAACATTTAAAGAATTCATGAGGACCAAGCTAACACTAGAGAAAATCCTAAAAGAAATAAACCACAAAGAATGAAAAACAAGCAATTTTCAGAACCACAGGAGAGGTGAACTCCACCAGGTAGGCAACAAAACAAGGAGATTTATCACTACAGCAAATAGAAAATAAATGATAGGAAACAAAACTCATATCTCTATAATGACATTGAATGTCAAAGGACTCAACTCCCCAATTAAAAGGCACAGACTGGCAATGTGGATGAAAAAGCATAATCCAACTATATGCTGTCTACAAGAAACTCACCTTCTAGCCAAAGATACTCATACGCTAAAGGTAAAAGAATGGAAAAAGATATACCATTCAAACGGAGATCGAAAATAAACAGGGGTAGCAACACTTAGACAAAACAGACTTTAAGCTAAAACACATCAGAAGAGACAAAGAGAGTCACTTCTTATTAATAAAAGGAACAATCCAACAAGAAGATATTGGGCACACTCACATTCATAAAACAAGGTCTTCAGGACATCAGGTCCCAAATAGACCCAAAAACAATAATATTGGGAGACTTCAACATATCACTCTCACCACTAGATTGATCCTCCGGACAAAAGTTGAATAAAGATTGCTCAGACCTAAAGAAAACTATAGACCAAATGGTTCTAATAGACACATACAGATTATTTCAACCAACAACACCTGAATACACATTTTTCTCGGCTGCCCACGGAACATTCTCCAAAATAGACCACATACTGGGTCACAAAACAAGCGCCAGCAAATTCAAAAGATGTGATATAATTTCCTGCATCTTCTCAGATCACAGTGGATTGAAACTGGAAATTAACAGGAAGATAAAAAGTAATCACATATGTACATGGAGACTGAACGATACACTCCTGAATGAGGACTGGATCAGAAAAGAAATAAGGGGAGAAATAAAAAAATTCCTGGCATTAAATGAAAATAGAGACATGACATATCAAAATCTGTGGGACACCTTGAAAGCGGTGTTAAGAGGAAAATTTATAGCACTGAGTGCCCACATAAGAAAAACAGAAAACATCCAAATAAATAACTTAATGACACACCTCAAGGATCTTGAAAAACAGGAACAGTCGCAGCCCAAAGCCAGTAGAAGGCAGGAGAAAACTAAAATCTGAGCATAAATTAATGAAATAGGAAATAAAAAAATACAAAGAATCAACAAAACAAGAAACTGGTTCTTTGAGAAGATTAACAAGATTGACAAACCACTAGCTAACCTAACCAAAAGATGGAGAGAATCAACTCAAATTACCAAAATCAGAAATGAAAAAAGGGATATCACCACAAATAGTGAAGAAATCCAGAGGATCATAAGAAGCTACTTTGAAAACTTATATTCCAATAAAATGGAAAACATGTAAGAGGTCGAAAGATTTCTAGACACACACAACCTACCTAAATTGAACCAAGAGGATACAGAAAAACTGAATCAACCAATAGCAAGCACAGAGATAGAAACAGCAATAAAACCTCTTCCATCAAAGAAAAGCCCAGGTCCAGATGGTTTTCCAGCCGAATTTTACAAAACCTTCACAGACGAACTAAAACCAATACTTCAAAAGCTATTCCGTATAATTGAAAGAGACAGAATTCTTCCAAACTCTTTTTACGAGGGCAACATCACATTAATACCAAAGCCAAATAAAGATACCTCAAGGAAAGAAAATTACAGACCAATATCATTAATGAACCTAGACTCAAAAATTCTACATAAAATACTAGCCAGGCGCATTCAAAACCATATTGAGAAAATCATACACCATGAGCAAGTTAGTTTCATCCCAGGAAAACAAGGCTGGTTCAACATATGCAAAACAGTACATGTTATCCTCCAAATAAACCGAACTAAAAACAAGAATCACATGATCATTTCAATAGAAGCAGGAAAAGCATTGACAAAATTCAACACCCATGCATGTTAAGAACTCTACAGAAAATCAGAATACAAAGAACATACCTCAACATCATTAAGTCAATATATAAGAAACCCAAAGCCAACATCATATTGAATGGGGAAAAATTGCCAGAATTCCCCTTAAAATCAGGAACAAGACAAGAATGCACACTATCACCACTCCTTTTCAACATAGTCCTTGAAACTCTTGCCAGAGCAATAAAACAAGAGAATAATATCAAAGGAATTCAAATAGGAAAAGAAGAACTAAAATTGTCTTTATTTGCAGACAATATGATCCTATACCTAGAAGACCGAAAGAACTCAACCAAAAGTATACTAGAGCTGATTAACAAATTCAGCAAAGTAGCAGGATACAAGACCAACCAAAAAAAAAAATCAGTAGCTTTCATATATGCCAACCATGAATCCAGTGAGAAAGTAATCCAGAAAACAATTGCATTCACAATAACTTCAAAACCAATCAAATACCTAGGAATAAACTTAACCAAAGAGGTAAAAGACCTCTACAATGAAAACTACAGAACACTAAAGAAAGAAATCAAAGAAGATCTTAGAAGATGGAAAGATCTCGCCTTCTCTTGGATATGCAGAATAAATATTATCAAAATGGCCATTTGCCAAAAATGATCTACAGAGTCGATGCAATCCCTATCAAAATACCAACATCATTTTTCTCAGAGCTAGAAAAATCAGTCATTAATTTCATATGGAGATACAAAAGACCCAGAATAGCCAAAGAAATTCTCAGCAATAAGAACCATGCAGGAGGCAACACAATTCCTGACTTCAAATTATACTACAGAGCTATAGTAATAAAAACAGCATGGTATTGGCACAAAAACAGACACATAGACCAGTGGAACAGAATAGAAGATACAGAAACAAGTCCACAAACTTATAGCCAATTGATTTTCAACAAATGTGCCAAACATACATTGGAGAAAGGACAGTCTTTTCAACAAATATTGCTGGGAAAACTGGTTATCTACCTGTAGAAAAATGTAGCTGAATCCTTACCTCTCACCCTGCACAAGAGTCAACTCGAGATGGATCAAAGACATGGAAGTTAGACCAGAGACTGTGAAATTATTAGAAGAAGCCATAGGTCCAACACTCCATCATATAGGCACAGGTAGAAACTTCCTCAACAAGACCTCCAAAGCACAGGAAATCAAAACAAGAATTAATAAGTGGGATAGCATTAAACTACAAAGCTTCTGCTCATCAAAGGAAACCATCAAGAGCTTAAAGAGAAAGCCTACGGAATGGGAGAATATCTTTGCAAGCTATCCCTCTGACAGAGGTTTAATATCTAGGATATAAAAAGAACTTAAAAGACTTTACACTAAGAAAACAAATAATCTGATCAAGAAGTGGACAACTGAAATGAATAGACACTTCATGAAAGAAGAGATGCAAATGGCCAATAGATACATGAAAAAATGTTTAACATCATTAGCAATCAGGGAGATGCAAATCAAAACTACTCTAAGATTTCATCTGACCTCAATTAGAATGGCAAACATTAAGAAGTCAAACAACAACAAATGTTGGTGAGGATGTGGGGAAATTGGGACTCTTCTGCACCGTTGGTGGGATTGCAAACTAGGTCAACCACTATGGAGATCAGTGTGGAGATTCCTCAGAAAACTGGGAATGGATCCATCATATGATCCGGCTATACCACTACTGGGTATCATACCAAAGGGATTGAAACTAGAAAACAACAGTAATATATGCATACCCATGTTCATAGCAGCACAATTCACAGTGGCCAAATTATGGAACCAACTTGGATGTCCATCAACAGATGAATGGATTACAAAATTATGGGAAATACACACAATGGAATTCTACTCAGCAATAAAGAAGAACAAAATAACAGCATTTGCAAGAAAATGGAAAGATCTGGAGAACATTATGTTAAGTGAGGCTAGCCAAACACAAAAAAAAGAAGGGACATATATTTTCATTAATATGTGCAACCTAGGGAGTAGTGGGGACACAAAAGGGACTCCAATGACGATGGAGAACCCTCAGTGGTGCAAGGGAAGGGGTACAAGGGAAGGGGAAGGGCAAGAAGGAAGTGAATCTATGGAATTACTATCATAAACAATGTGTACATATGAGATTATACCAACATCATTCTCAGTGCTACATGTGTGGGGGAGAGGCGGGGGAGAGGGACCCTAATAGCTGTGTGCATGTATGTTAACACCAAACTGATACTCATTGTGATGTGAGACTACAATGCACCAATAAAAACATATAAAAAAGACTCTAGGTAGGTTCTATTATTTTAAACGGCCACAAATAGAACAATTATTTTGTTGTTAAATACACTACACTAAGGAGAGAGTGAGAAATCTTGGATCAAAAGTTACAACCATCATTTATTAAACAAGCAGAATCTATTGCTGCTTATCATATAGATTTTATTTCTGATCATCATATCTATTTACCTTAATTTCAATGGTGTATACTAAGCCAGTAATTCAGAGTTGGAAAAAGTGCATTCCTGGGACATCTGAATATTTTCCTCACCCCAGACATCATTTTCTAATTCACGAAGTAGAGCAATAGTAAGTAGTTGAAGCACTAAGTACTCTTTCCATTTTGACCTCCTCATTGTTTATCAAGCCAAACTCTCAAAAAATTGCCAGGAAGAATGATGCATAATTTTTCTTTTGAACATCCCATAGTTCTCTATCCTTATCGTATGACCTTCAGAAGTGTGGCCTAGTGCAAAATCCCTTGCACTAGGATTTGGGGCACGATTTTCTCATCCCCTCTCTGCCACAGACAAGCTCATGATGTTGAATAACTCACTTCATGTGACCAATCCTCATTTATAAACTAAGAGGACTGCAAATAGTCTTTCTCATTACAAATTATTAGTCTAATGAGTAATGAGGAAGTTGCTTTAAAATGAATTTTCACAATAATTGTAGCCCACACGCAATGAAAACTCCTCTATAAACAAAAGGCCCTACAGAGTCTTCACATCTTGATTTGTTTTTTCCTTTTTGAAATGTGGAGTGAGTTATGATGGCCACTTGGCATACTTGAAGCCCTTCACATTGTCAATTCCTTGCTCTTTCCAAAGCTCTGGAGGTCTGTTTTCTCTGAAATGTTTGTTTCTCTCAATTTGTAGCTCTCTGTAGGTTCCTGCATTCAGAGCATAAAATGAAAAAATACAAAGAAAAGTGAATAATCTTACCCCAAATTTATTACAAATAGCAATTTACAAGACTCATTATCACAGTGTGAGCCATAAAAAAAGAAGGATTTTAATCAAAGAATGTGAGAAAAATGTAGAAAATGTGTGGGTGCATATCTATCTTGCTATCTCAACAACATCTGAATGCAGGACGTTCTGCTGTTCATGTGTGGATCAATAAGTACATTTCTGCACTGATTTTATAGTGTGTCATTTGGAATTAAACTCTAGTTATAAATACTAATTAGATTTAAATCATTACAAAATGAAATGTGCCCAGCGTCTTATACTGGGCTGCTGTTAATGAAGAAGCTTAAATTGGTTGGAATTTATCAATTTTTGTTTTATCCTTTTGTCAGGGTTTTATAATAACAAAAAGTATGGGGGGAGAGAATCCCCAGGCTTCAAAAGACTATAAAATCTCATTGAAGTTGCTTTCCTGCAAGTCAAATAAAAAGGGGAAAAAATCCCCTAGGTGCTCATGCACTGCTGAGTTGGTCAACTTGAGCCAATTGTAATTTTTCAGGGTTGTTGAACTCACTGGGGGAGGACATGAGCAGACAGTGGAAGTACAGAGGATGCTCTGTGTGCCTGCTTCATAGGAATCCAAGTGACATCTCAGTCTATACTTTGGAACCCCAGCATCCTGAATCCAAAAGCTCTGTAACACTCGTTAGCTAGAGTCTACGGTGCCTCTCTGCTTCCTTGATAGTATCATTGGTGACCTCAACCCTTTCCAGCTCTGAGCAACAGTTCCTCCTCCAGGAAAAGGCTGACCTTTCATTACAGCTTCTCCAAGAAAGATGGGAGAAGCTTTGGAGTTCAAAACTTCGTGGAAGACATCCATGTGTCCCAGGGTACAAGTGACCACACAGGGAAATTAGAGTCAACTGGGAGCAATGGGAAGAGAGACTGAGAAGAAATACATGCAGAAGACTGGAAAGGAGTAGGATGTAGTTGAGGAACTTCTCTAGTCTATGCGAGCATTCATTAAGCTTGGCACTATCGGGCCAGATAATTCTTTGTTGTGGGTGGCTGTCCCGAATATTGTAGAACATTTAGCAGCACCTCTATACTGTATCTAGTACATACTAGTCACACTTTTCCCCATTTGAGAGGAGCAAAAATATCCCTTGACATTGCAAATGTTACTCTGTGTGACAGGATGGACAGAAAATGCCCCACGGTTTAGAACCGGCAGTCTTCCCTACATGGTTTGGAGTCACTGTTTCCTACTTTATCTCTCAGTAATCATCCCCAGCCAGGGACTGAACCATGTTCCCACCAAAAGCACATGTTGAAGCCCTAACCTCCAGTGTGTTAGTATTTAGAGATGGGATCTTTGGGGAATAGTTAGATTTATAGGAGATCATGAAACTAGGATTCTTTTGATGAGATTCATCATAAGAAGGGACACTATAGGGTGTGCTGCTCCTCCCTCCCCATCTTTCAAGGACACAGTGAAAAGACAGCCCTCTGAAAGCCAGGAGAGAGTCCTTCCCCAAACCTGGGGAAGCTAGTGCTCTAATCTCAGACTTCCAATCCCCTAACGAGTAAGAAAATGAATTTCTGTTGGTTAAGCCATGAAGTTTGTTACTCTGTTAGAGAAGTCAAAGCTGACTAATACATGCCATCTCTTCCAGAGGTTTTCATTTACTCTTTAAAACTTTAGATGACTCTACCCTATGCTTCTTTAATACCCTGTTCATTCTATGAAACTGTAGTAGGCACCTGCTACATAATATTTATTGTCCTAAAGATATGGTAACAAATAAAATTGACAAGGTTCCTGTCCTGATGGAGATTTCATGTTTAAAGAGGAAACAGATCATAAAGTGCATACCCATAAATGAGTGAGATATTTGTGGTTGCTATGGAGGAAATTAAATCAAAGGATGTGATAGAACCGCTATGTAGGAATTAAGGAAATAATTTAACTTGAGTGGCCAGGGAGGCTGACAATTGAGCAGACATAAATAAAAGGAAGAAGCTGTAACAACCAGGCTGGAGAAGCACCAAGGGCAAAGGCCCTGATGTGAGCACTAGCTGGGCTTTTTTGAAGAACTGTAAGAAGTCCCATGAGTGTTTTGCTGTAAACCAGATGAAAAGCAGGTCTGATATGAACTAGAAGAGGGGTCATAGGCCAGTTGGTGCAAAGCCTGTTATCACCCCATGATCAGGTGCTGGACTTTGTTCCAGTGGTTTATCATGCCACTTAATATGTATCTCTAATTGTCAAGACCATTGGTCTGCCTCTCATTATCTATGTGGTCTCCATCAATCATAGAATACCTTTTTAAAAAAATAATCTGTAAAGTGGGTTCAAAACAATGTGAGAGTTTAATAAAATGTGTTGATACTAATAGCAAATGTTATTTAAAAAGTAGAACATTATATGAATCATAGCTCTTAATGCTTGCAACAGTAGGCTTTATTCATACTAAGAGCATGAAGAAAAGACATTTGAACTGAGTACTGAAGGCAGAATAGAAGACTCTTGATAAAAAAAATGGTGAAGAGGACAAGGGGCTTTAGAAAATGGTAAAAGCATGTGAAAAGCACATTTATGAAAGCTCTTGACATGGAGGTGACGACAGCAAGTAGATGTTGCTGGGGTTTAGGATGCAAGGAGAGAGAGATAAAAACCTAGAGATATAGATTCTTAACTTATTAGTGGATATGATCTTGATAAGTGATTTCCCTCATCTATAAAAATACAGCGATACCTCTTTCATAAAATTATGGTAAGGATGACAATAATTAATATCTTATCACAGAGGTCAGCACAAGTAAGCATTAAAATACTATTAGTTATATAACCAAATATCGCAAAGATGCTTATTCATGCACCAGTGTCCTTTTCAGTTCATTTCTAGGAAAAAAAAAACTAAATCACTCTGTTCTGAGAATCTTTCCCATTCTGTGTTTTGATGAATGGCCTGAATAGGAACACAGATCTGATTTTTTAGATTAGCAAAGTTGGAATGGATAGCTAATATACCAAGTGACAAAAATCAGATCTTGACAGGCTGAAGTGATTAATCTCAACACAGATAAATGTATAGTTCTCTACTCACATTCAGGAAAAAAAATGTATCTATTTGAGAGGAGCCAGATGTGGGTGAACAGCCATTCATATGAAATATCACAGGGCATTTTAGGGTGAATGCAAGCTCAATACAAGATGAGAATAGGATATATTTGCCAAAAAATGCAGATGCAGTGGGATTTTAGTAGCTTTCATAGAGGTATGTGTCCAATATAAGGAAGTAATTATCTCACTTCAACAAAACCAAAGAAATCTGCAGTGGCAGAAAATGGGGTGATGTTTATAGGTTGTTTGAATGATTGCATCTTTGAAATTAAAAATTGAAGTGGCCAGTGCACTAGAGACTGTAAATCTGTCTCTATTGAGTGTCCATTTAGAATGGAAGGTGAGAAAGATCTTTCAGAAAGATTCCCTGAAAGATGTGAATAGCAGTGCCCTCAAAGCAAGTGGAGCCCAGGACATTGCCCTCCATCCCCTCTTTTGATTCCTGTAATTCCACTTGTGTTAAGGAGGCCAGTAGACCAGTTGGCAGATCTTTTCAAGGAAGTTGACCCTGGATAGCTTGCTTTTGACATATGGCCAATGGAAAGTCAGACTGCAATTCATCTGGGGAGTCTGGTTGAAATGTGTAATGATGGGCATGACATGTACTCAGCAAGAGTGGCACTAACCCATACAAGGGAATTGGAAGGCTTACAAAGAGGACGCTCCAAAAAAGAGGATGCAGAGAAAAGCACAGCCTGCATTTGAAATATACCCCGAGTGAATTTCAAGAGACTGGAACATGTTTTAAGGAAATTTGGGCTTGCTTTCAAAAACAGGATCCATTTATAGTCTGTAGGGAAAGTCACAGGAGGCTAAGGGATGCTGGCTGAGATACACTTTGAATTCCTTGATTTTCCAAATCTGAAGCTCAAATTCAAGCCCTGCCAACTACTTGAACCATGACAGGAGTTAAAAGGTTTTTATAAGTCCTTGAAAAATTATACTGCTGGTGGTAACTACAGCTTGACGACTTTAATTTTGGACACATCAACAATGGTGTCTGGGTTGGATAATCCTTATGGCCCTCCTTTTCACTCCCCCAGGCAAACTTTGCATATAGTCCTTGTTTTGGAAAGGTGCAATTCATTCAGAAATAACTGTAAAATGTTTATGTAATGCGATTTTCTTGAAGCCATGACAGTCATCACTGGCTTAGCATTTTGGAGCTGCCTTTGGCCCTCTGAAGCCATGAAATTTTGTAAGGCCAAATCAAAACTCTTTGAAGAAGCAGAGGCAGAGAATTGGATAGGAAGATGGTGAGCATGGATTGAGGACGGGTGCACCATTGGCAATATTACATCTGCCAAGTGATGGATAATAGACAGATGATCAATTGATAGAGTAAATAGAAAAATTCAATGTTTTACATATTATAGTGATTTTATCTAGCAGGACCTTCTTTCTGTACATGGCCCTCTTATTATGTCACCCATCTCTATTTTTTTGAGCAAATAGGGCTTTTGCTCACAATTTCTGAAAGACCACTGCAAGCTAAGTGGGTCTTACCAAAATATTACCTTCTCAGCTCTTTTCCATACACTGATGCTCCTTGTCCATGCTCATTTTTAACCCATTTTATAACACTCCCTATAATAAACTGGATAAGCTGGATAAGTGCTTAACCACTCCCAAATTTCATTTGCACAGCACAATAAAATCTATTTCTCACTCACTCTAAATGTTTCATGCATGCCAGCATGGGGCTTTGCTCAACACTGTCACCCAGGGACCTGGGATGTCAGAGGCTTTGCCATATTATAGATGCACCATCTGTGACTCTAGCCCTGCCTCAGTAACTAAAGTAGGGGAGGAGAAAAGAGTCGAGGCTTGTACTAAGATCGATCAGAACCTCTCTCCAAAATGGACAGAAATAAATGGTACTCACATTTCATTGTTAGAATTAGTCACCTTGGCCGGGCATGGTGGTGCACGCTTGTAATCCCAGTACTTTGGGAGGCGGAGACCAGAGGATCCGGGTTTGCAGCCAGCCTCAGCTCTCTCTCTCTCTCTTCCTCTCTCTCTCTCTCTCTCTCTCTCTCTACTTAGCGAGGCCCTCCGCAACTTCGTGAGACACGGTTTCAAAATAAAGTATAAAAAATAGGGCCGGGGGTGTAGTGCAGAGGTAGAACGCCCCTGCGTTCAATCCCCAGCACCGCAAAAAAAAAAAAAAAAAGAATTAGTCACCTTGACTTGACTCACTGCAGGGGTGAGAAAGTATAGAAGAAGAAAATACTTTTGCCATGGTTTGAATATTTTTTTTTCTTTTGTGGTGCTGGAGTTTGAACCCAGGGAATTCTACCTCAAAGCCACAATCATGCCCTATTTTATTTTTTTATTCTTTATTATTTTTTTTTTGCAGTACCGGGGATTGAACCCAGGGGCGTTCTACCTCCGAGGTACACCCGCGGCCCTATTTTTTATCCTTTATTTTGCAACCAGGTCTCACGAAGTTGCAGAGGGCCTCACTAAGTAGCTGAGGCTGGCCATGAACCCAGATCCCCCGGTCTCTGCCTCCCAAGTACTGGCATTACAAGCATGCGCCACCACGCCTGGCTTTTATTTTTTTATTCTGAAACAGGGTCTTGCTAAGTTCCTGAGGGTCCTACTAAGTTCCCGAGACTGGTCTTGAACCTATAATTCTTCTGTCTCAGCCTTCCAAGTACTAAGATTACAGGCATGCACCACCAGGCCCAGCTTGAATATGTTTTGAGTGTGTTTCCCAAGGCTGCAAGTGTTGAAATCTTTTCCCCATTGTAAGATTAAATTTAACCCTATTATGGTGTTCAAAAATGGGGCCTTTGGGAAGTAATTAAGATTAAATAAGACCATTGTGGTGGATTCTTCATAATTGAATCCTAGTGACTTTATAAGAAGAGAGAGAGACCAGGTACACAAGCATGCCTCATTTCTATTTCTTGTCATGTGATGCCCTGCACCATCTTCGGACTCTGTCAGCAAGAAGGTCATCACCAGATGTAGCCCCTTCGATCTTGGACCTTTGTGAGTCTCAATAAACCTATTTCCTTTGTATCTCACACAGAAAATGGATAATGCAGGCTTCTCTGCCACTTTTCCCGTTTCCCAACTTTAACCTAAAGCCCTTGCAGTCCTGATCACAGGGACTGAAGCATTGAGACTCTGTCATACATGGACCTGGCCACACCACAAAGTTGACGTTTCCACACACCCTCATGGTAAATCCTGAGATCTGCTTGTGAGAAGGAAAATACAGAATTCAAACTCTTCAGTACAACTCAATCTATTGTGGTTATAATCAGCCGTACTACCCAAAGCAGACTTGCACTATTTGTTCAATCATCGGATATGATTCCAATTGAAGGAATGAATGAATCATTTAGCTACCTCACTCATTAGACTATCTAAAACATCAACCAAGAAATCAATATCTACTGAGTGTCTACTCTGTGCTGGGGGCCATGCTTTGTATTTAGGAATCTGAGACAAGCATGGCATAATTTCTACACAAAAAGGAGTTTTATCTACTCTGTGGGAGGGTGGCAAACAAAAGATCATTGAAGTTATACAATGTGATAATTAATATGATAAAGTTTAAATGCAAGTGTGTGCATGTGCGTTCACATGAGTATATGTGTGAACACACACAGTATGCCCAAACTACAGTAGGCACTTAATTTGCAGGGGCCAGTGAACACACATGTAGAGCAGATGCTTTGGTGTGTGAGATACCTCTTGCGAAGTGCTGCAGCTGCTGGGTATGGGTAATTTCTATAACTCTCAGCTAATGCATTCCCCAGGAATTTCCCTCAGTTTTAAAGGGTCCTCTTTGTCAAGGTCATGCCCCATCCCTTGGAGTAACCTACATTCAATAGTGATCAATGTGGGGATTGGTCGCAGAGTATGAATTTCCATTCCCCTTGTCATACAACTGGACACCTCTGTAGGGCTACCCAGCATCTGAGCTCCTTGTGGAATCAGTGGAAAGTTTATTTTTTGTTCAATGCATGTAGTTTATGTTCTCCTTCTTTTTCACTCTAACTCTCTAACTTTCCCCAAAGAAGCTGATTTCAAGGCCATTTCCTGATAAACTGCTTAAAGGCAAATTTCCTTTTCAAGAGAAATAATAAAAAGCAGACTCTAAAACAAGACTTCGGAAATGGAGCACTACTGGACCAGCTGGCAATGATAGCCCATCAAGTGGTTGGTAAGTCATGGGTATACCGACACCACCACTTACCACCACCATCATACTATAGTGGACCCATTGTTAAAACATTCCCCTGTGAAGAGATAGCAGTGGACAGGAATGTTCTAAGCAAAGGAATAACATGGACAATTGAAAATGTTTGAGGAAAGTAGTGATGATAAGCACTATAGAACTATATAGCTGTTTTTAGGAAAACAGATGAATTAAATAGGCTAAGGGTGAGTAATAAAGGCTAGGTGTAGAAACCAATGTATCTTCATGATAGTACATAAAGAGACTTTTGTTTTCTAAAGTCTAAGAATATAAAAAGCTGAAGTTCAGGCTCAGAACTTATAGAAGAAGATATCAACTTCAGGGGAAGTAAAATTCTTCACTTTAATCATAACATGGTCTGGTTCTAATTGATAAGGCATAAAACCAGGGACATAAGATGGGAATATATGAATCCATGCACAGAAAATCTTAAAATTCTAGGTTTCTCTGAAATATCTGTGCCCAGAAAAAAAAATGGCCCATTCTTTGCTAAGGAAATTGCTTCTTCTTTACTTGAAGATGATTCAGAAATCTTGTCTTGCACAAAAATGTCCGTGCTCATAAGGATCCTCTGCCATTTCTTTGACCAGGAGAAAACTGATCCTGGATAAGTCACCCATGGCTTGGCTCAGTGGGGAGGTTGGAGCACTAAAACACCAAAGGACTGGAAGAGGGAAGTGAAATTTAATTCTGCCAATGGGTTAAAGTTCATATAGAACCCCAGTCACACATTTTTGTAGAAATGTAAGTGGTTTGAAGCCAAAAATCTAAATATGAAGTAATGAAGTATAGGTTAATAGCATGGCTCACTGATCAGGGTCCTGGAAAAAAAAACAAATAAAAATGTCAAGGAAAATGGGATCTATCTATAACATCAACATATTAATAGACTTATGCAAATGAGCGCAAACTTGAGTATCTTTGCATCACATGTGTTAAAGACCAAGAGAATACTGTTTTGGTCATCAGAATAATGAAGTCCACAAAGATAGCTCCATCCTAGTAACTGGAATTTACTAATATGCTACCTTAAATGGCAAGAAGGACATTGAGGATATGACTTTGTAGAAGATCTTGAGATCAATTATCCTGGGTCAGCTGGGTTAGCCCAACAAAATCCCTAGGCTTCTTATAAATGAAAAAGTGAGATAGCAGAGTCATAGAAAAAAGGAGATGTAATGAATGAAGCAAATATTTTAGTGTTGTGAATGCTAGAAGGTGTTTCATGCTAGAGACTTCTACAAGGTGAAAAGGATGAGGAAATGAGGTCTCTTCTAAATGTTCTAGAGCGAACCTTGTTTTACCCATGATGCTTATTACAAACTTCTGACTTCCAAAACTTCAAGATAACACACTTTTATTGTTTTAGGACACAAACTTTTCAGGCATGGTGGCACATGCCTGTAATCCCAGTACTTAGGAGGCTCAGACAGGAAGATTGGAGGTTTGAAGTCAGCCTCAGCAAGTTAGCGAGGCCCTCAGCAACTTAGCAACACCCTGTTTTAAAATAAGGTATTAAAAAAAGGCTGGGGTTTTAGCTCACAGGTAGAATGCCCCTGAGTTTGATCCCCACTATCCCCATCCCCTAAAAAAAAGCAGGAAGCTTGTAGTAATTTATTACAGTAAATATAGAAAAATAATACAACCATAAAAGAAGCACTAAACAATAAAGTAGACAATATGACTTGCCAGTTGACTATGGCCTGCCACTATCATGGGCCATCCCATTGCTAGCGGATGGTCATATGAGTTTAGCCATAGTAGCAGGAATAGAAGCTACATGTGGACCACTGGGTTTCGGCTCACCAAAACAGATGTACTGATCTATCAAAGGTCAGTATTGACAATAATTCGGACCAATTCTTAGCTCTTGATGTGGTCATCACTATCAAGAAATTCAATCACTTGATCAAAATTTTTACATTATTCTCTTTCAACCATGGAAGAAATAGTAGGTCTTCCTTCCTAAAATTAGCAAGTGTTCTGGGTATGGGTTTTCCTTTTCTGTCTGTAGAGCTTCAGCTAGGCCCATTGTCTAGAGCTTAGAAAGAATTTGAATTATCAACATTGGATTTACATAACATTGCATTGGACAAAAGTACTCACTTTAGAGAAAAAGTATTAAGGCAGTGAGCAAATACCTTGGGATTTCCTTGTCTATCATGTATATACCACCCAAACTGCAGCCTGATAGACAGATAAAAAACAAAATATTTAAATTCAGTTTAGAGATGATCTCTGATTATATTGGATCCCATCTGTCAGGAAACAGTACATAGAGTAAATCAATAATCATATTTTCCAGAATACCAAATAAGTTGAAAATATGGGCCAGAGAAATGTGGAGCCTGAGTGGGAGAAACCACACCTATCATGCATGGTGATCTACCTGGAGGATTTATGCTTTGCATGATACAGCTCTTGACTCTCAGAGTTAGAGATCTTGAGAATCCCATTCGACTTTAATTATAGACACCACTGGTAACTTTAGGACTCTTGTGCATAGAAATCATCATTTAGGAAAGCATCACCATCCTTCCTGGAATAGCAGGTAGGCATAGGGCTGTTTCCAGACCATGAGGCAGGAAAAAATATGTTTGGAATTCAAGAGATTCATTACCATATCTCTTGGTATCCCCTCGCCTAAATTTGATGAAGCAAACTGAAGTGAAGCAGCTATGACCTGAGAACTTGGTGACTGGGAGGTCAGTCACTTCAAGATGAGAGTCTAGGTCATTTGACTCAACATGCTGCCTCAACTAGCAGAAGTGTCCATCAAGGCTGAGTGGAATCCAAAAGGTGTAGTAGATGAAGGAGATAATGAGTATCAGTTGTGACCTCAAGATTAGTGACAGGGGCTCATCTACCAATATTCCTCTTGTAAATTTCCCCAGGAAAATAGAGCAAAGAGTCCTGGATGGGTGCTTCCAGACCTTATGACCACAGTATATCAGACAGTGCAAAGCTTGCCTCCAAGGCATTGTCCAACCCCTCACTCTCCACTTCTCACTTTCAGGTCCAAGTCATACAATCTCAATGCTGCTGCCACTACTGGTGGCTGAAGGTTCTCAGGCAAGTCATTCTCCAAGAGTTTCCCTCAAAAGAAGAAAGTTAGCTGGGTGCACACCTGTAATCCGAGTACTTGGGAGGCTTAGACAGGAGGATCACAGGTTCAAGGCCAGCCTCAGCAACTTAGTGAGACCCTGTTTCAAAATTAAAAAACATAGGGCTGGGGGTATAGCTCAGAGGTATAATACCCCTGAATTCAATTCCCAGTACCATTTTTTTTAAATAAAGGAAGGGAAGAAAGAAAGTTGTCTTACTTATCCTTGGGGTAGGCCAAATACAAGGTCTGATAGAGGAGGTGGTATAAGTATCTCAAAAGAGACGCATTGCAAAGAACCTTCCTAGCTAGCTCCAGTGATACCATTGAATTGCAGTAACTGTATATATACTTCACCATCTCTTCACTGTCCTGTTTTTCCTCTTCACTCACCCATGGGTTTTGATCCAAAATACATTCAGCAATAACTGTGCTACACAAATCTCCATGTCAGAGTCTATTGAGGAAGAAAACCTGTATAAGAAATTACATCTCCCGCAGGAGCTTTGAAGAAGGACAGCGTCTAGGAAAGTGGAGGAACTAAGTGTGGGTTTTACTAGGAGGCTGAAAGGGGTGATTGGAAGGATGAAAATGATGATGGTACTTGAATAGGCTGTGGGCGAGCACAAGGGACAGGAGAGAAGCTCCAGTGTACAAAGCACTCACACATGAAGCACAGTGACAGAAGAGGTATGACCGGTCTCAAGGACTAATCGTGGACCAGAGTAGCTAAAGCACAGGAAGTGACTGAGACTGGAGAGGTGGCCTCTCTATAGTTCACCTTAGAGATGAGGACCTGTGTTCATGATCAATGAGGCAGATACTTAGCTTTTAGCACAGTTGTACGAATTGGGACAAGAGGTGAGATACGGTCAGATTCTGCTCACGAATAGACCTTTCTGCCTCCAACACAGAAGCCAGGGAAAGCACACATGAAAACGAGAGTCTGGATGCACAAGTGTGGAAGTATAAGTGGGAGTCTTTGGGAACACAAGAAGGAATCTCAAATCCAAACCGGGATGGTCAGTAGCTTGATGGAAGGCTTACCTAGAGAACACATGACTAAACAGAGTAGGAAAAACAATCAAGTTGAAGACAGAAAACAGGCAAAAGACTGACCAGCACTATAAATTGAGACTTACAAATCGCTGGAGAGGAAAAGGGAATAGAAATGGATGACGCAGAGAGCTGAGGCCAGCTCCTCTATGCACACCTCGGGCAGGGGTTCAGACTCCATACTAAAGTTAACATGGAACTCTGGCTTGGTATTAATGATGTCATCATGGCCTCACATTAGAAAGAGTTCACCGGAAGCAAGTTGGAGAACAAAATGGGAGAACTGAAGAACCATGAAAGGCTGCAAATGAGAGGAGAGGAGTCTGCCACCTGATTCGAATTTCAAATCGTGAAGTCAGCAGTCTATCTGGAGAATGTGTCATGAAATATGATATGGAACCTGGTCGCCAGAGGCAGAGAAAGAGAACACAATGATAGTGTTTTATATAGATAAAGATAAAGACCTCAAAGTGCAAGGAGATAGAATGTTCATGACTTCCTTGCTGCATCTGTGGACAGAATTTTCAAAGTCTATAACATGTGTGTCTTTGAGATACTGAAAACAATTACCATGGTTTGCCTGGGTCTCTTCTAGTTTATTTTTTATGTGCTTTTCTTGGTGCATTATAGTCTCACATCACAATGAAAATCAAGTTGACAGTAACATACAGGCACACAGCACTTGGTGCACCCCTCCTCCCCTCAGTAAAGAGTACAGAGTACTGAGATTGATGTTGGTATATTCTCATATGTACACATGGTCGATGTAGTAATTCCATTGATGACCTTCATTGTTCCCCTTCCCCTTCCCTTAGACCACTTTCTTTCTTTTTTTTTTTGTGGTACTGGGGATTGAACGCAGGGGCGTTCTACCTCCGAGCTACACCCCCGGCCCTATTGTTTATACTTTATTTTGAAACTGGGTCTCACAAAGTTGCAGAGGTCCTCACTAAGGAGAGAGAGAGAGAGAGAGAGAGAGAAAGAGAGAGAGCTGAGGCTGGCCGCGAACCCGGATCCTCCAGTCTCCGCCTCCCAGAGTACTGGGATTATAAGCGTGCACCACCACGCCAGGCCTCCTTAGACCACTTTCTTGATTCTACTGTGGCTTCTTCACTATTATCTGGAGTCCCTCTTGTATTCCAACTACTCCCTAGCTTGTGCATATTAGAGAGAAAATATGACCCTTCTCTTTCTGTGATTGACTGATCTCACTTAACATAATGCTCTCCAGGTCCTTCCATTTTCTTGTAAATTATATTATTTTGTTCTTCCTTATTGCTGAGTAGAATTCCATTGTGTGTATTTCCCATAATTTTTTGATCCATTTATCTGTTGATGAACACCTAGGTTGGTTCCATAATTTGGCTATTGTGGATTGTACTGCTATGAACATGGGTATGCATAAATTTCTGTAGTTTTCTGGTTTCAATCCCTTTGGAATGATACCCAGTAGCGGTATAGCCGGATCATATGGTGGATACATTCCCAGTTTTCTGAGGAATCTCCACAGTGATCTCTATAGTGGTTGAAATAGTTTGCATTTCCACCAACAGTGCAGGAAAGTTCCTACTTTCCCACATCCTCACCAACATTTATTGTTGTTTGACTTCTGAGATTAAGATGTCTTCTAGTTTAAATACTGAGTGTCCTACATCCCAGGAAATCCATCTGTTCCAGGAAAATGGTCACTTCAAATAGGATGTTTTTAGAACAATTGTCAGAGAACACAACTGGGAAAGAGACTTGCATGCAGGAAATTTATTGATGGGTTGCTTGGGAAGAACACCTGTGAAAGAGTGAAAGCAGCAAGATTACACCAAAGGCAAGTTGAACTATGATGCAGTCACAACAGAGACAGCGTTGATCAAAAGAGTTCTGGATCTGGGATGGCCTTTTAGAATTACCCCAAATTGAGGCATGGTGGCTGGGTATCTGCATTTATACACACACCACTACCAGGATTTCAATTTATTCCCAGATATGCAGCATGCACTGGTGCATGGTCAGGGTAATTTCTGATGAGGGACTCAGCTATGAGACTACAGCAGCCCACACTCTGCTCTTCAGCCATGGAGGGAAAAAATGCCTTGACTGACAATAAGGAAGTAGGCTGTGTGCTCCAGCATCTGCTGGAGAAAACAGTTCTACAAATAATCCCTGGGAAACTCCCTTCAGCTCTGCATGGGTTCTTATTGCAACCTGGCTCTCTGTGAGGGCTTAAAAACCTCTCAGGGACTCAGCTTCCACTCCTGTCTTCCTTCTGGTTTATTTTGAATCCTGTAACTCAGCTGCTTATTCATACTGTAAGACACACATTCCCAGATACCAGGAAGAGAAGTTCATATTAAATATTGGATGTGTATTCACTTCTTCACTTACACCTGGTAGCTCAAGACATCTCTTTATTCCCCTTCCCTTTTCCCTTGGTCTCTCCCACTAGGGAAACTTTTGCCAACATCAAAGAATAACCTAACTGTGCAGAGCTCACTTAGCTATAATGATTTCTCATTCCTGTGATATATGTAATCTATCCTTTTTGCTGCCACTTAATTTTTCCCTCTGTATGTGCCTCTAAGGTGCCAAGAAAGAACCACCTCTCTGCACTTCAACAAGAATGTTTTTTCTTCTCCAATTATCACTTAACGGGCAGGATGATCTTGTTTTAGATCTCTTCTAGTTACCCAGTGGGCTTCAAAATGTAAGGGATAGCATAGGCTATGCATTCCTACATTGCTAGTCAGGCATGCACACATGGCTAGAAAGAAAATGTAAATAATTATTGGTAATTGAAGGTATCTGACAAATGAGTTGAGGTGAATTATCATTGACAATTGATATTAATATAGACTCATAAAGATTTTATCTTTACAGTCATTTTTTATATTATCAAAAGCTTCAACTTTTGTGTCTTCCAGTTTTACCTAATCCAATATCTTCTTATGTTATTTTGACCAGGTTAAACACACTTGAGCCTCAGATTCAACATCTCTGAAAGATGGTTTATAATGGATATCGATGTCAGTGGTGTTCCACCCAGTCCCCTCTTGTATGACATTAAACCCACCTGTCTTGCTGATGTTGACTTGTCCTGACACATTTCTCCCAAGGATTGGTTGATGAAGACCACCTGAATTGCCTTTAAGGTTATGTCTTCTCAACTCAGACCAGTGACTGATTCTTAGATGAACACATGTTCCAACTATGACCAAAGAATCATGAAAAATGTTCCAATGGGAAATTTTCCCTTCTTAGGAAGAGACAATACTTTCCGTCCTCTGTATGCTGCTGTGTTTCCATGTACTTTGGGAAACAACCATGATAATCAGGAAGCCATACTGAAAATGAAGCAATGTGAAGGTTTCAGAGGATACATAAAGCAAAACTAAGATTCTTGATGACACATGTAATTGCTTACATAAAACATCATGGTGTCCCCTCTACCACTGGACTCCCTGTTATGTTAGTCAATATATGTCACTGTTACTGAGTAGTTGATTCAAGGTTTTTCTTACTTAGTGCTGAAAGTAAGCTAACAGGGTGTGTGTGTGTGTGTGTGTGTGTGTGTGTAAGAGTGGGGAGTAGAGACTTCAGAAGAACGAAGAGGAGGAGGTAGGTAGAGAGAGTATATATCATCATCCACCTTGATTCCCAAGTTCTGGTCCCTGTGATAGTCTTAGATGCTTCCCTAATACACTGCTCAGCTTTTTTCTTTTTCTTGAACTAGACTGAATTAGTTTCCACTAAAGGGGACCTGAAAGACTAATATCGATTAATTCATCTTTCAAAGTTCCTAGAACAGTCACAACACAATAAACAGTCAATGGCTATTAGCTATTTATAGCATTCTTAATTATCACGATAATCACTATGTTCTTTCATCTTATCACTCCTTGTGAAACCAAAGTAGTGGAACTTAAATTTAGATTCACACTTGTGTCACCTATAAAACTTTTAAAAAATTAATGCAGCTCAAATTTTCTACTTCCACCATAATGTGGTATCTGATTCAGGTCCTTAATGTAAACAACTAGGAAACTAGAGAAAATACATGAACCAACTTTTGTCAGATATCGTACACTAGGCAGCATCAAACTATGATGCCTGATAGACACGAAGTAAATTAAGTGAACCTTGTAATTTTCCCACCTTTCAGCCTGGAAAAATTTCCAGATCTGGTAGAGGGAGAAAGGACCCCACCAATGCTAGACAATATTGTTGAGAATAAGAAATGGATATTAGACTTAAGGGAGGACAAGTTAGATTATAAACATACAATACTGGAAAGGATGAGGCTATGCAGAAAAAGAGCTCCAGAAATCCACAGCAGTTCCCATGGGTCTGTTATTGGATACAAAGGTACATATATATGGAGGATAATTCCAAAACACCTAGGCAAAGGTGCTCCACCAGGAAGCTTACAAACAAATAATTCTGACTGAGCATGGTGGTGGACGCTTGTAATCTCAGTACTTGGGAGGCTAAGACAGGAGGATCACAGGTTCGCGGCCAGCCTCAGCTACTTAGTGAGGCCCTCCGCAACTTAGTGAGATCCTGTTTCAGAAATAAAGAATAAAAAAAAATAGGGCTGGGGATGTAGCTTGGAGGTAGAATGCCCCTGGGTTCAATCCCCAGTACCACAAAAATAAATGAATGAATGAATAAATAAATAAAAAATAAACAATTCTGGCCTGGCATGGTGGAACACACTTGTAATCCCAGTACTTTGGAGGCTGAGACAGGAGGATCACAGGTTCACAGCCAGTCTCAGCAACTTAGGTAGGCCCTCTGCAATTTAGTGAGACCCTGTTTCAAAATAAAAAAATGGAATAGGGCTGGAGGTATAGCTCAGAGGTAGAATGTCTCTGGATTCAATCTCCAGGACCACAATAAATAAATAAATAAACAAACAAACAATTCTCAGAGTTCACATAAGGCTGGGAGTCTTGAGTTCTGGCCAACCGGCATGTAGATTACTCAGTGAACACCCACAGTGTCTAGTGTCTAGGAGTCAAGAAATGAGTGGCACCTTAGAAGCTGGGTAAAACTGTCTCGAGACTAATAACTACTCTTGACCAACACTAACAGAGTTTGAAAGCAAGCAAGTCCTAGGAGTCTAGAACTGATCCACAAGTAACTTAACTGCTGAGCAACACAAAATTCGTCATTTTCACGAGACAACAAAACTCAGACTCTCATCAATATGATATTAACAATATCTAAAGCTCGCTAAAAAATTATTAGGCAGATAACCTTATGTAGCAGTTAGGGACTGAATGCTTATGTCCTTCTCAAAATTCATGTTTTGAAATTTAATCCTGATAAGCTGTTATGTGGAGGTGGAGTCCTCATTCTAACAAGATAATAACAAAGAGCTAGCTTGCTGTCTTTCTGCCATGTGTGGGCACCAGGAGAAGTCAGCTGTCTGCAGCTTGGAAGGGGGCCCTCATCCAAACCAGTCATGCTGGCACCCTGATCCCAATCTTTCAGCCTCCAGAACTCTGAGAGGTAAACTGTTGTTCAAGACACTCCATTGTGGCAACTTGTTTTAGCAGCCCAAACTCATTAAGACAATGTCCAATGCAGTATCAGATTTGTAAATGTAATACTTCCACTGTCCCCCAAAAGTAAACAATAAAGGATGAGAATAAATAAAACTACAGAAATCCAGGCTGTCCACATACCATGAGGATAGTGAATAACGAAAATTAAAGTGTCTCTAAGTAGAAAAACAATACTGAATTCCTCCCAGCTTGTACTGTTCCTCCTGCAAAAAAAAAAAAAAAAAGAAAAAAGAAAATGTTGTTCAGTTTGGGGAAATCTATTGAAGAGAAAAGAAAGATGCTACTTCTGGTTCTTTTCTTTTTTTCCTCAAAACCACTCTGTGTGTGAAAATGATTAAAAATATATGTAGATCATTAAGCATTAAATATAGGGAAAACACTAAAAAAATGTGTGTGGGCAAAAGTCAGGGATAAAGGAAAAGAGAGACATTCTTAGAAAATGGCCAGGGTGGGGAGCACAAGGAGAAAATTCAGAATTTTGCAAGAAAAAATAGAGTAAAAGTTATCAAAGAACATCCACCCTGCCCCCAGTTCTTTCTTTACCCCACCCTACAAAAACAAACAAACAAACGAACTGGAAACATACTTTGCTACTGTGACAGAGAGAATACACTTAAACTAGGAAATATATCGATCATTCCACTGTCAGTCCAATCATTGAAATACAAAGAGTGTACAGTCTTTACCTACAAAAAAGAAAAACACATATACATACGTATGTGTAAACTAAATCCTGTAATAAAGCATGCAAAACTGAATTAGGTATACTCAAGGCAACATTTACCCTTGAGAAATCTATGAGAAGAAGAACTTCATTTTTATTATTATTATTTTTTGTGTGTATGGTACTGGGGATTAAACCCAGGGGCATTCTACCTCTGAATCCAGCCCTATTTTATTTTTTATTTTTAAACAGGGTCTCACTGAGTAGTGGTGGGCCTCGCTAAGTTGCTGAGGCTGGCTGTGAACCTGCGATCCTCCTGTCTCAGCCTCCCAAGTACTGGAATTACAAGCGTGCACTGTCACGCCTGGCTGAATGAAAACTTTATCCAACCAAAAGGTGTCTGGAGAAATTAAGCAAAGGGTAATGATGATCATTAATGTATTAATATATTAGTTAATATTCATATTTAGTCTTAGAGATTACATTTATAAGCCTAAAACTAAGATGGACATTGAATGGAAGAATAATATCTTATATGATATATAGCTTATACATTGTATATTCAGACAAGGTAGAAATTGTACCACTAAAAAACAGAAGGAGATAAATGAAAAAGAATAAGTAAAATAAACTAACCAGTTATTTTATGGGACACAGGGCGAGTTAAAGGTCAATGATAAATGAATAACAACAAATTGAAATACTTTGAATATGAAAACTGGGGATAAAAGACATTTCAAAACCAGTGTAAGTAAAAAGTAGTCGGTAAAATAACACCGTAAAATTTCCTAACTTCTACAATGAGCTTAAACCTTAAAGAGCAAGGAAAATATATCTTGTAGAGAAAGAAATATGAAATACATGCGTACGTACTAATATGATTAACCTTTCATTTTATTTATTTATTTGCTTTTAATTAATTTTATTAGTGAATATAGTCATATAGAAGTGGAATTCAATGTGACATGTTCATCCATGTACATACCATAATTTGATCATTTTCATAGGTCCGTATTTTAGAATAAAATAACATGGCAGAGTTGAGATCAAGCACATAAATCTTATTTAAAAATGTAAATGGGTTTGTGTCATCCACTGAAGAAAGATTTTGATCTGATTCACTAAGACCCAACTATATGCTATTTACAAAGGGCAAACTTTAACACTAAGATTTAAGAAGCTTAAAGAAAAAGTATTAAGTTACACCAGGAAAAAAGGCACATTAAGAAATGAGAAGTAGTGACACTGTTAATAAAAGTAGACTGCAAACCTAAACATAGTATACATGCAAAGAAGAACATATTTTAATGCTAAATGCTACAATTCATAATGAGTAATTATGAACATCCATGCACCACAAAAACATCAACCAGTTTGTATAGAGCAAAAACTGCAAGAGATGCATGGAATCACAGACAGCAAAATATTTAGTAAACTGCTCTCAGTACAAGACAGATGAAATAAATTTAAAAACAAGTAAACACGGCAATAATATCAATAATCTATGCAATACAATTAATGTGTAATCATTCTATACACCTTGATAATAAGGACAAACCTAAAACACATAGGGAATATCCAGAAAAATTTAAAATATGTTAAATAGGAAACAATCAGTAATTTCCATGGAGTAGAAATGTTACGAATATACTCTGATAGAAATTTAATAAAATTAGAAATCATTGGGTGAGAATCTTACAATTCAAATTTCAAAAGACCTTATCTATCAACTATTGGAGCTATTATCTTTACTGTCACTACTTTGAATCCAATGACCCCTGGGTCAAATTCAGCCCCAAATTCTTTGCCAAATCCCAGGTGAAGAGAAAGCTACTTACCTTCTTTCCTTCATGAGTCTGTTGGTCCAAATTCAGATTATTCCATCTCTCCCAGTTGGGTCCTTTATACGCCTGACATGTATGGCAAACAGTAGTCCAATATTTTTTTCTAACCCTACATTGAGATCCAACCTCCTAGTACTAAAAATAGCAAATGAGGGAAATCTCAGAATATGTCATTCAAAGGAAAGATTTCATGTCACCTCACTATGTTTGGGCAAAAAAAGAATAGGAGATATTTTTTCCTGGAATTTAAGAGTTTACTCTGAAGGATAACTCTATGAGGAATAAGAAAAGATTACTTCCCATTTTTGCATAGGCTAGATGTTCTCAACTTCCTTCCATCTAAGCACCTTGACAGAGCAGTATATAGTGGATTTAATATCCAGATGTCATGTGACATCAAATATATTGCTCTATCTATTCTCCATTATTCACAAAAGCATATTTAACCACCAGCTACACGCAATACATCTGATAGCTAGTAGCTCCAAAGATAGACAGTATAAAATACAGTCCTCAATTTCCAATAACTTTTCATGTACTGAGAGTGACAAATGTAAAGACATTTCATTAAAATATTATAGATATTATTGTGGACATATGAACAAACTCATAAAACCATGCCTGATATGGAGAAGGGGTACGTAAAGAGGTCCATGCTTCAAAGAAAGAGGTAAAGATTTGGGTGTAACTGAGGCAGATTAAAATATAGTTTACTGGCCGGGCGTGGTGGCGCACACTTGTAATCCCAGTACTTTGGGAGGCAGAGACCAGAGGATCCGGGTTTGAGGCCAGCCTCAGCTCGCTCTCTCTCTCTCTCTCTCTCTCTCTCTCTCTCT
>PVJS01022989.1:0-30023 GCA_004027185.1 Glis glis | reverse complement strand
ACAGAAGTTTTCATCTATAGTGAGGGATGGTGAGGATTATTATAAATTAGAAAATTATGGGCAACAAGACTACTATTTGCTTCCTCCATCTCACTGACAAAAAAAATCAGAAAAAATAGTCTCAAAGAATACTGCATAATCAGAGAATAAAAGAAGTATAAAGCTCTGCACTAGCAAACCAGTAACAATACCCACTGCTGCATTTTGATATATGCTAAGGGTTTTGTGATTCACTCAGACCCTGAGTCCCTATATCCCTTCCTTCTTTCTGTCTAGCTCTTTGCATACACTAACATTAATAAGTTCTTCCGGTATAGAAAGTATAGGCAATAGACTCATTGTATCTCACCTCAACCTCTGCTAAAGTGAATAAGAAAGGAAAATGAATTGGCCATAGTTTCTCCATGTCTTTCCTTCGAAAATGTTAAAACCAGAGTAACCTGAGATTATTTGAAAAGGACATAAAATCTATGTAACAAAGGCACGGCTTTCTGGGGGGACAAAAGCATATAATAACAACATGAAAAGAGGGCATTAGAGGCAGAAGTGGCTCTTAATCACTTCTAGTTAAAAAGAAGTTACATGTAGTGGAACTCTGGGAATAGTAGTTAATCTGTAAGAGTTCAGGCAGACAAATGTGGCTTAATTTAGAAAATGAATGATTTGAGTTTCAGTCACATTCTTTCTAATACAGACATGATCATCATTATCTCTGATGCAAAAGACCAAAACCAACAATACTGACAGCAAATTTAGTATGTTTCGGGCAAATTAATTGATAAAAATTATTTTAAATGATTTTTTAGATCATATAACAATCAATATTAATGAGAGCAGTATTGGTGGTACATAGTTTAGAAAGACAGAGTCTGTATCAAATTTTTCATAAAACATCCAGATGAAAGTAGAAACTAGGAAAGCATTACTATTAAATCGACAATAAAAATATAAAATATTAACATATTTGAACTCATTCACATTATCAAGTGAATTCATTCACTTTTTCCGTTAAGATAGTTCAATGTTTCCATTAGTTGTTCCCAAAGTGGAGTCCAGACCATTCTGTAAGCACCTGTTAGTAATGCTGGTTTTCAGCCCTCACCCAGGTCTATGGAAACAGAACCTCTGGGGTGGAGGCCAGCAATCTGTGTTTTTACAAGCCTTCTAGATGATTCTGACACGTAATTTACACCATTGACTTAGAAAAAGCTTCCACGTAAGCTAAATTAATATCATCTTCAAATTGTTAAAAAAATAGTAAAAAAGGGAGGGGCACATTACAACATAAACTAATTTTGTGTGCATATTTTTCCAAATATTTCAAATAAGGATTAAAAAATACTCTATCTTGAGTATCTATGATGCTACCTTGATTTCAGGGCATTTTATAATATGTATAAAGTACTTTTCCATAAATTACCTATTTTATTGTCCTGGAACACCCCTACATTTTTATTCAAAATATATCATTTTGAGGATATCAAATTTCTAACATTTTGAACTGTAAAAAGTACTGAGTGTCAGCAAAATAATTTTCATAAGTTAGTGACAAAAATGATCCAGCATCCAAGCGAAAAATATGGCAAAATTTTTTTTAAATGTTTAAAAAGGTAATACTCTATGAAGTGTCTGGATATAATTGTTGTGTATGGTTTTTTTCCTTCTCTTTTCTTTTTTTCTTTATCTAGTCTTCAAAGTGGGTGACCTGTGCTTACAGTTGGGGATATTGTGCAGATTATAATTTTTGACAACAGGAAAAAATTATTGTAGCCGTATTACTAATCTTATAAGACCTACATCCTTCATAAGAAGAATTCAGAATGAAGCTTTAATGCTCATGAACGCTTTCAGCTCCATGGCCTATTTGTTAGCCCTAGGAGGTGGGTATTTAATCTGTCAAACATTTGTAAAACACCAAAAGCAGTGTGGCCTTTGACCTGGGTCACTAAAATTGCACCCCATTCTAGTGACTTTTTGATTTCACCCAGCAGGTCCCATACAATTGTATCATGCCTTATGAAGCATTCAGACAGAGCATGATCTTTGACTTCTGACCACCTGTGTCCCATACTTTTTGTGTGAAAGAAATAAATGACAGGCTTGGAGATTAAGTCTAGTGCTCCTTTTTTGTTCTGGTGAATTGCCAGCTGAGTTGAATGACCCATGGGTGCCTTAATTTATAATTTTTTTTACCATTATAACTTGTAGCAATACATGTGTTATGGACAAATCATCTTAACATTCTGTGTCACAAATGGGTTCTATTCTTGGCTAAGTAGGTAGAGCAATCCAATTTTTAAAAAACTAACATATTGCATGCACACATGAATATACATCCTTAATTACTGCATGTGTTTTCCATATTAATGTCATCATCATTGTTTTTAAATCCAGGATCTTTGACATTTTGGAATGCTTTCCAGAGGCTTAAAGTGGACTTTATATATTACTATTCCAGACCTATTCTGGGAATAACACTTACAGATTCTATTGTGAGCAAGTTTCATTTTAACAGTTCTGAAAATTTCTATGAGAATTGACAACAAAAGAACCTCATTAGCAAAGCATAAAATTTGTTTCTCTTCTGTTACCTATCATTTTAATTCATTCATTCAAGAAATAATCAGTGAATCTATTATGTATAAAAAAAACTATGTCAGGCACCATGGAAAACATTAAGATAAGCTTCTTTCCTCCAAGAATTTTCTAAAGGAGCAAAGACAGATGCACAAAAAAACTATAACATGGGTCTGATTACACAAGTTTCAAACCAGCAGTGGTTGGCTTGACTAATGGAGATGAGGAGAAGTTTCATGAAAGGGGTGGCATAGATCCTAGGGCTTGAATGATAAATTGGACACTATATATAGTAAGAAAATAATGCAACTGGGAATAAACTGCATGAACCATCAAAGGAAAAAAAACAAAAAAGAACTGATCCTATTTAGGAAAGTAGTCCATATTGAGTAGATAATAAAGACAAGTATGAGAAAAATATAGAAGAGGGTGGATTAAGGAGAATATTGAATGTCATGTTAAGGAATTTTAACGTTATAGTAATAAGGGGGATGAGACTCCTCAGACATTTTAAATCAAGAGAATAAATTTTAACTAGAGATTTTTAAAAATAAGATTGTATCAGTAGAAAAACAATCACCATTGTTGGAGTCACGTAGAGTTGATTCTTATGTCCAAGTCTTAAATCTGTCAGTGATATGAATAAGCATGTTTGTTCTTATGCTCTGATTTCCTCACCTGGAAAAGTTAGATTGCTTTCCTATCAGGATTTATTCAGGTCATACAAGCAATGCATCCTAATGGAGTTTCTGGGCTATAATCGCTAAAGTAGTTAGTGCCTTTCTTTATTTTTCTCCAGGTTTTTAATGAATGGAAAAATAAAAACCGGAAGTAGGAAAACAACATGTAAATGTGAACTGGGGTGATAAATTTTTTAATATTGTATTTTTAGTAGAAGTTTCTAGAAAATAAAATAGGTCTTCAACATAGATCTATATACAAATTTATAGTGTATAAATGCAAATACAATAATTCTTAGCTCATCTAATTTTCCCTACCTTATTTCAACATCACTAATGGATGAAAAGTTGAAAGTTATATAGTTTTATTTTAAGTCATTGAAATCTTATTTACATTGATAATTTACTCCAGTGTCTGATTACACAAATCAAATGAATCTGCTCAGTAAGTATTTTGCTTTAAGTCTCTTTATTTGCATAAGACAGCAGCCTTTTCTGCTTTAGTAAAATTATAAACAGTGTTTTAACCGCTAAAAACTATCCTTCCTCATGCACACATACGTGTGTAAGATAGTATTTTATATAATTTTTACATTTATATATTAAAAAGCATAGCCAGATGTATCACTTGTAAACAGAATATCACAATACAATTCTCAACTCAAATATGAGTTGAAAAAACTCATAAAAATTCAAATATGAGTTTGTAACATGTACTTAGTTGTATTTTCTACTTCACAATTTGATGAACACATAAAAAGACCAAAATTGGATAACTATGTACCAATAAAGGTCTCTTGTCACAGTATCTAATTTAGCATCCCATTTATTCCAATCCCCAACAAAAATCCTTTTTAGTGAGTTTCACTGCTTTTTTTGAAGACTGAGTCATTAATGACTCAATTAAGTGACCAGATTCTACCCATTTTCCTATATTTGCAGAAGCCACCAACTCTTGGTCAGTAGATGTCATTTGAGGTTGTTGTGGTAGGGACAAATGGTACTGAGAAAAAAGCAAGTGTAAATAAATATAATAATAAAATCTAAGCCGGGCGTGGTGGCACATGCCTGTAATCCCAGTACTTGGGAGGCGGAGACCGGAGGATCCGAGTTTGAGGCCAGCCTCAGCTCTCTCTCTCTGTCCCTCTCCCTCTCTCTCTCTCTCTCCCCTTAGTGAGGTCCTCTGCAACCCGGTTTCAAAATAAAGTATAAAAAATAGGGCTGGAGGTGTAGTGCGGAGGTAGAACGCCCCTGGGTTCAATCTCCAGTACCGCAAAAAAATAATAATAATAATAAAATCTAAAACTTATTTAGCTATGTCCTGGGCATTTGCCATATCTGACTCTCAAGTTTTACTTTCCCAAAGTTTCACCTACCTATAGTCCTCTCCACAATGCCTAGCTCATCCCCTGTGAATGTCCCGGGTTGTAAAATGAAGCTGGTAAGAACAGGAGATCAGCAGCCTGACTGATGGAAGACCTCGGAGCCTGGGGTAATGAGGATACCACACTGAGAGCTGGGGGACTGCAGGGCTGCAGCCCAAACCTCCACACATAGTTGCTATACTTCCATTCTGGAGAAACACAACCTTGCCCGGGCCCTCAAGGTAATGTCTCCCACATCTGTATTCTATGTACATATCTACACATACATATGAAACAGCACAACCAGGTAAATCAATTGTTAACAGAATATTATTACACAATTCTATCCTCAACTCTCTCCCCTACCTGCTTACCTTTTCCTCCTTCTTTTTTAACGTTGGAGAGCTGTACATTGCTACAAGTGCTGCTTAACTTGAATCTGGGGAACCAAGACTCAGTTGGGACAAAATTTTTCTTGCAAAAAAATCATGATACAGTCCTGATCTCTTAGACACAGGTAATGATTTCAATGACATATGTACAAGCCAATATCCACTTGGAATTCTGCAGATTATTAGGAATACCTGATCAGTCTCTGTTTACCCTAAGAAAGCCTTATTTCCAGACTTAGAGATTCAAGTTAGGGTATTACATATGATATATTATAAACATATATGTGAAAATGTAGTGGTTCTCATACTCACATCTAGCGAAGCCTGGGATGGCTTTTGTCTCGGTCAAAATTCTCACTGCTGTAACCCGAAACAACTGACCACACAACTTAGAGGAAGGAAGATTTATTTGCTCACAGTTTTTGGAGATTTGGAGGTTTGGTCCATGTCAGGCTGGGTCTACAGAGCTCAGGGCATGGTGGTGGGAAGCAGAGAGAGGGAGAGAACTAGGTCTCTGTTTTTACATCTTGGAGGCCAGAAACCAGAGAGAAAAAAAATAAGCAAAAGGATTCAAAGACAAAAACACAGTCCCTAAGGTCACATTCCCAGAGATTCACTTTCTCTAGCCATACACCACCAGCCTAGGTTACCACCCAGTAAATCCATTACAATGGATAATCCATTGATGAGATTACAACTCTCATGACTTAATTACATCAACTCTGAACATTAATACTTGAGCTCTTCAGGAGACAATCTATATCTAACCATAGCAGATTTGTTGCCTAAAACGATAGTATATGCTCCATTCATCTTCTGAGCTGCCAATCTACCCTTACATATTTGCAACCACAGTTGTTTTCCTGTAAGACAATAGGCCATGCATCAACCCTCACCAGGGAAAATGTATGCAGTAGAAATTCTGCATCTAAGTACATTTTAGAAATACAACAATCCAAATAATTATGTAAATATTCTACTATATCTTACTGAAAACATAGCCAGAGGAAGACAGTGTCATAGAGGGAGAGAGAAGGACATAGCCAATCTTTACTTTGTTTTCTTTTACATTTCACCTCCATCCCCACCCTTCATTAACTTTCTTTCCTTCTCCTTCTCTACTGGTCAAGGAATAGGAATGTTGTTAACATTCATGATACAGTCCTATTCTCTAAACTTAGACACTGGCAATGATTTCCAGTGATATATATATGTAGATGCCAATGTCCTAAACAACGCTGTAAAATCAGGGAGGTGTTATCTCATTTTTCAGAAATCATGATTTTACTCCTTACTTAAGCAACCAAGTTTCCCAAATTTGAAAATCACTGGTTTCGCTAATTAGTAAAGAAATCTTAAAGCTGTACCCAGTTTCCTGCCCAGTCACTTCTTAGCTGTGTGATCTTAGCTTAAACTTTGTGACTCTCAGTTTCTTTGTCAATGGTTAAGGCTGTTGTGGAGATTTCATGAGTCAACACACAAGGCTTACCATATAATTCTTTTAAATTGTAACTCTTATTATTAATACTTCCATACATTTAACTGCAACTGCTCATTATTTTGTGAATGACTTTGTTATGAGGCAAATAAAAGCTGGGAATATTATTTTTGACAGACTCTAAGGGTTAGCTTTGAAAAATGATAAATACAAATGATAAGGGCTTCTAACTCATAAGTATTTTTAACTTGCCAGAATAAACATTTTTGTTAAATATGATTGGCAGTGTTTAATAGTTTTACCTAATAATATTTTTAAGAAATCCAAAAACTCAATAGAGAAGACCAGCAGCTGCTGGAAAAACAACCAAAGGGTATAACCAAAGGGTATAAAACTATGGTACCACAGTAGAGATACATGTAACTGCCTGAGTGCCTCCACTTGCTATCTACAAAAGGATAGATTAAGAATTAGCTTAATATAAGAAGCAAAGGTTAAATATTAAAGCAGAGATGACTGAAGTCTTTAAATTCTCAGAGATTAGATTGAAGAGTTGATACTGTCATGCAAACTAACAATGAAGATGGAGTGATTGTTAAGAATGATTTTGTTGCAATCTACAAACATTTTTGCCACACTGAGATGAACTCTGCTAAACTATCCTCTTTATGATTTTGTGTGTGTGTGTGTGTGTGGTACTGGGGTTTGAACCCAGGGGCATTCTACCTCCGAGCCCTATTTTTTATTCTTTATTTTGAAACAGGGTTTCACTAAGTTGTGGAGGGCCTCACTAAGTAGCTGAGGTTGGCCACGAACCTGTGATCCTCCTGTCTCAGCCTCCCAAGTACTGGGATTACAAGTGTGCATTACCACGCCCAGCTGAACTATCCTCTTTATAAAGAATATCTCAATAGGACAGTTTTCTTTCTGCTACCATTATTTTTATCTTACAAATAAGAAATAGAGTATTATGTAGTAAAAGGAGGGTTTGGTTCATAATATAATTTTATAATTGTTTTAGACCTAATCCAGCTTACTGTATATAATGAGTGGCAAGAAGTATCAGCAAGAAGAAATCAAGGCATCTTTCTTAAGATAATCTGCATGGTCCAAGAAATATAATCCTGTGTCCTTGAAGTTAAGTATATCATTGAAGCTTATATAAAGAAGAGATCTGAGTAAAATTTTATGAAAGACATTGTATACATTATAATTGGGAGAAGATAGTTTCTAGAATCAGATAGCACTGGGGTTATATAGTTATCAGAAGTTTACTTAAGTTTTCTGATTCTTGATTATATCATCAGTAAACTGGGATAGCAATACTTGTTTCACATGATTCTTAGAAGACAAATTTAACTCAAAATAATCTAAAATAGTAATAGGGATTTTTTTACATTATTATTTATTACACCAAGTATTGGACTAAATGGTTAGTATGTTTTACTTCATCTAATCATAACCCCCTCATTGGGTCACGGTAGCCTAATCAGATGAGTGTTCTTATTTCTCTATTCTACATAAGAGAAAACAGGGGCATAAGGTGGTTAATCAGCATCGCCAACCTATACCGTGAAGAGATCTGGATATGACCGAGGCCATCAGCTCCAGAGCCCAGGGTATACTCCATAAACAGAAAAAGGAGGAGAGAGCTGGATGTGGTGGTGCATGCTTGTAATCCCAGTAGATCAGAGGTAGAATGCCCCTGGATTCAATCCCCAGTACTGCAAAAAAAAGGAGGAGAGAAAAGCAACTATTAAATAAATATTTAAAAACAAATAGTACTTCTATTTTTATTATCTTGTTTATTTTACTTACAAACAAAAATGAAATTTGTTAAGATGGGTATTGGTATGAATAAATTGATACCACATTTATCAGTTTTAAAATTTCACATTAGTATTTTATTTTTAGAAGCACAAATCATAAATTTTTAATATAAACCTCTTATATTCCCACTTTTAAATATATGTAAAGATGCCAACTGTGTTAGTTCATATAAAGTTATTGTCTTAATTACTAAAGTATAATTTATATAGAAAATAGTGTAACTCATTGCTAAATTAAACACCAGAAGTAATTCCATTTCTTGGTTGAGAAAAAGGTTATTTTTAAATAAAAAGTAATTTTCATTTACTCTGTTTCCCAATAACACTTTATATTATATTATGCATATTTATGAAATTACACTGTTTATCTCAAACTCTTTATTGTCATGTAAAAGTTCATGAGAAGCCAGAATATGTACATACTAGGAAGGAAAGATGAATCTGGCCACACATGTGCTCGAATTTTGTACTTTTAACATTAGCCAATGAAATATTGGGATCCTGGAAGGACAACAGGCATCTTTTCCATTTGAGGAAAAATCAGAGAAAATGAGGTTGTAAGGGTTTGTTCGAGTGGGTTTATGTGGCTACAATTTATGATTACAAATTACTGGAATTTTGGTTAGATAGATGATAGATAGATAGATGATAGATAGATATAGATAGATAGTCCTATCTAGATAGAAAGCCCTTAGTTTATGATATAGTATGGTGAAAAAAATCCTTCCCCATGTCACAGACTTCAGATCTGATATCCATTCACTGCACCATTATAACATTATAAATTCATTGGGCTGACAAACACCACCTTAAGAGGTCTCCTGGGAAATAATCCCGGTGTATATTGCCCACAAGGGATATCATCATCATCAATAAGCCTGATTTTTCTCTTATAATTATAGCCAACCTTATTTTGACTTATATTTATAATTGGTTGGTGTATGTCTATTATAATTTATATTTATGACATTTACTATGTATCAGTCTAAAATATTAAAGCAACAAAGATTAAAAAACAGTTTATTGCTGGGACTTTTCACTGCTCATAAAGAATGTGCAGAAAATATTTGCAAAATATGTTCAAAATTGTGCTTCTCAACTATAAGAAACTTTTTTAGCAACAAGAAATTTCATCATATTTATGATAATATTATGTACCAAATACATTCCTTGCATGTTTTAGAATTATATGGTAGTACTTAAATGCTTCCATTGCACAGGGCCCAGTTCTGGGTAAATATGGAAAGTACTTTTAAAAATGACAGTCCAGTGTGGGAGATGGGGCATGATGCAAGTAATCATTTCATACCAGAGGTAAGATAAATCAGTAGAAAGAAAGCAGTTAAATCCAGATGGGATCAGGGAATGCTTCCAGAAAGAGATGGTATTTAAACCAACCTTGGAAGAGTGGCAGTTCTCTTTTTGAGTCAAGTTCTTAGACACACTTATATATCTGATAAGACATATTCCTAATCTGTATTAGCTAATATATCTGAGCCATACTTTCAGAATCCCTGCCTCTACCTATTTTAGTCACACTAGTTTTCTTTTATGAAGTGAGCTAGTTATTGGAATTTCTTTGTCTGCATTTGCTGACCAGAATCAATACACATTCACAGATGTCCCAATTCTGCCTCTTTGAAGAAACAGTAGTATCTTTCATGAAGTGAATATTAATGGATACTTACTAGTGTCTAACTTAAGAAAAAAAATCTCCTGTCTAGCTTTACAAATAAGTATTAATTGGTTAATATTTGTATTATAACATTGACAGTAAAATTTTAATGCAAATTCCATAATGTTTACTGAATCCCTTCAATGAATTGGAATTAAATTGGTTACATATATATATATATATGTTATATATATATATATATAATGAAAAAGAAGGCTTCAAAGGAGTAGTCAGTGAAATTGATAGACCATAATCCAGAAGTCAAGACACTTTTAAGAAGTGTCTCGTACATATATATATATATATATATATATACATACATACATATATATACAAACACAGATATATGTGTATATATGTATCTATATTTCCAACTATATATATTATATAGTATATATAGTATATATGTATACACACACACATACACACATATATATCCTTTTAAATTACTAAAGATCATAGCACAATACCTACCATAAGATAGGCATTTGATTATTACCTGTCAGATTAATTCAAAACTTACTAACTGCATACTTGACTAGCTTCTTCTCAGAGCTGTTTTATTCACACAGCTTGCCATTGTCAGAATCACCCACCTGAAAACAGTAAAAGACTTGCGTAAAAGGCTCCACCATGTCTTGAATAACTATCATAGTCTATAGCAAATATCTGTGCATACACTTGCCATTGAAATTCCACATACTTTGGTACATGTCTGAGTGTGGGATTTTGTCTCTATTTGCTTTAAACTATGTTTCCCAAAAGGCCTGAAACACAGTTCATACTTGAATGTTTATTTCATTTTCTACATGTTTACAAATATCCATAGTAAAGATGTTTAGAAATACCCATAGAATAAGACTATAGTGAGGCTAAAATGGAATAATGCATATAAAATATGTTTTTATTTCTAAACTCTGTGTGTGTATATGTGTGTGTGAGTGTGTGTGTGTGTGTGTGTGTGTGTGTGTGTGTGTGTGTGTTGCATACAAACAAACAGGTGAATGTGTATGGCTGGAGGTTTTCCCATTCTCCTAATATTGAAATCCATCAAACGACAGTTATTACCACCACACATACAACAGATTGGAGAAACTAAAACAGCAATATAAAAAAGGGATACTTAGGTAATGTGGATCAAAAACGAGGAAAACATGGAGACAATTTCATCATAGCAAATGTGGTAAAGACAGATATCTTAGAGGAAGTCCCACTTGAAAGAATAAAAATCTTGCCTTGCACACACCTCAGAATAATCCTCTGCTGCCCACCCATGTCATATCACCCACAATGAATATGACATTTATTATGGCCAACACCAGAGGCCAAAGAAGAACAGCACTGTGACCTAAAAGGAATGAGGTATAATAGGTAAAAAGAGGAAAGTGTCCAAAAGAGAGTCAGGACAGTTACCTTTTCCATGGAAAAGGGATGCCAGGAAGGATGATTGTGAGAACTGAGATTAAAACCCTACTCTTTGGAGGGAAATTCAATGAACTAACTTCAAGATGCCAACCATGATGCATATTGTTAAAGTCAAAAGATCTGACTGGAATTTCTATAAGTTTGCAACATTACTTATATATCACAAACGGAACGGTCAATTACCACTCTTTCTCATATGTAAATTCTCCTCGAGGTTTGGCATCATTGTTCAATCCCTACTTCTTAAAAGTGTCTCAACTTCTGGATTATGGTCTATCAATTTCACTGACTACTCCTTTGAAGCCTTCTTTTTCATAATTTTCTATCTCTTTAATCTAACTTCCATGGGATTTTAACCAGTTTATAATATATTAAGCAAGTGGTACTAACAATAAAAGAGTAGACAAGGATTTAACATGTAAATTACATGTTATTACATGTAAATTACATGTCTTTGATAAGTAATATCTGGGTGACATTAGAGCACTCTAGTATGTGTCACATATTCGAAAGATATTTGAAGAGAGAAAAGATATATGAGAATTTACTTATTACCAATTTCATACTATTTTGAGTATGTCAAATTCAAAATATCCACATAGGCACCAGCAACATTACACTCATCTATACACTATAATTTTAAAAAGCACACTATCATTATCAATCATACCAAATTAATGTTGTCAACTTTGCTTTTCTGTTTTTATAGTTTTAACTTTTATTTTTTTACATATGTCAGCACTATAAGCAGAGAATTTTATATGACTTTATATTAGGTCTACATTAAAAATCATTATTAAAATTATATAAGGTGATTCTTATATTCCATTCCAATTTTTCTGTCATGTTTGAAAAATACTATGTAGAAAAACTATTATCTATATTAGTTACTTCATAGTACTGTAATGTCAATGCCTATAAGTGGTAATGATATAAAAATAGATTGCTCTTTCATAACATGTGAACTCTGCCAAATAAGTCACAATTTTGATCTTAGTAATGATTTTAGTATTACACTTTTGAATCGAAATTTTCAATAGTCTGTAGCAAACAAAAAGGTATTTTTCCTGGCTATCAAAGAGGAATGAAAGACATCTCATCTTTAGCTACCTGGACATTTAAAAAATAGTGTATTAACCTATCCTGGTAACTACTAAGACTTAAGCATTTTATATGTAATGAGACTACTCCACCAAAACAAAATCAGTAAGTGCAACAAGTGAAAACTATTCTAAGACGTTGAAATAATTTTTTGGTGTCTGTAATTTACTTTTACTTTAAGAGTTTCAAATGCAAAAGTTTTATCTTGCGTCCAAGAATGTTAGTTTAAAATATATCATGGAAAAAGGTATGATAACAAAATCATAGAAAATAGATGTCTGTAGTTGACTGACAGGCTGACTGGCATGTTTATAATATTATTACAATTTAATTTTACTTCTTATCATTATTAAGTAAGTCTCCTAAAATTAATGAATAAATGCCAGATTCTGTCTGTGCTCCATAATAATGTTTCTTAACATCAAACAATAATTTTACTTACTTTCATAAGTAAAAAACCTTGATTAAAAAACCTTGCTAAACACAAATTTTCTAGACAATTCTTTCACTGTATCATTAATAGTAATAGTTTCTGGTTTCCTTTCTTTGATTCAGATGAAGCCCTAAAAGAAAGGCCACAAACTCAGAAATTGTTTTATGCAGCATAACTTGGGTTCTACAACTTTTTCCATGAGACGGAAAGCAATTGAATGTCTCTGTGACTTTATTGAAAGTTTTTATAAGTCTAGACAAAAACCTACACAGAAACTGCTTACAACCCCATAACTGCAGAACAAAATGTAGTATGACTCCCAATGGAGAGTCAATTATTTCAGTTAAACTTCTGATTTTGAGGAGTAGACCATTTATTTGTTTGTAACTTAGTTATTATTCCTAATATTTTTAGGTCTTGATTTAAAGCTCACTAAAATGGAGATTTCATGAACTAGTAAAAAAGATTGTTATTATTATTCCATTTTATACTTTAATACAATTGTAGTATAGTATTACAAATCAACATTTTGATATTTCTTATTATGCAAAAATTTTATTAATATTTAAATAGGATAGCTATTACATAAAAATATATAATTTTTAAGTGCTTTTCATAAACTTCAATATTTATTTAAAAAACAATCTATAAGAAGACAAGAACACTGAGTGTTGAACAATAACCAAAATGTCTTTGTAAACAATCAGTATTATTATTCTAATTAATTGACCATTCAGACATTTGAAATTGCCTGTTAAAAATGAGTGCTAATTCAAATCTAATTGGCTTTCAGTAAATTTTGATTTAATTCTGTGTACCATATCTACCATTAAACTGATACTGTTGGCACTAGTACTATTCAAGTGAGTTATCAGAAGAATGGGATGTTGTGTAAACTAAGACAAGTAATTGAAATCAACCAGAGCTACTTTAGGTAGAAAGTAATAATTCAATATAAGAATACAAAAATTCTCTTGGAATAAGTCGATGCCCCTGAAGTTTCCAGAAACATGATATAGTAAACTGCTCAAACTACTCACTAACTCAATGCATCTCTAAATGAAGCATTTGCTTCAATTATTTCTTCTCCAAGCAGATGAACTTTGCTTCTTTTAACTACAGGGCATATGGATCATGCTCTTCCATGTTATAGGTCCAGACTTGGTATTTATTTTAAAGGTTAAGGAAAGGCTATTGTTGACCCTCAAGTATACAGTCCTGGACCAATTAATTAAAAAGAGGCGCCAAAGTCATATTCTGCCAAACATGACTGCGCAATGTGGTATGGGTCAGAGTGTCCCTATATCTTGGAGGTAGTATTATGGAAAAAAAAAAGTCATGGTGAACTGGGCAGACATTCAATACAAAGTTGAGTCATTATTGTTATCACCACCAGATTTTATCATCAAATTAATGAAAAGATTTTGAAAGAAGCTCTTCTGCAAAAACTTCTTCTATTGCTAGAGGAATATAACAGATTGATATAATTCCTATTCTCAAAGTGCTTACAATTGGCTGTTTAAAGTACTAGAGGATTTTTTAATTGCTCCATTGTCTACTCTAAGATTATCATATCTTTATGGTAAACAATGAATATTTAGTAAACTAAAAAGTATGTAACACATATATGTATAACATGTATTACGTAGAAATAGACAATACACACACACACACACACATATATATGTATATATATTTGCTAATCATGGCCTCAATAGACTAAGTAAACAGCAATAATTGATAAAAAAAACAATTTAAAAGTAAGGAAATCATTTTCTTAGTAGTGTATCTTGTTTTACAGATCTAGGAGATCTTTAAAGATAGAAAAGTTGACCCAATAATTTTTCATAAAAGACAAAGGCCAGCTTTGGGTGACTCACCAATTATTTTGTTTTAATTGTTTTGTAAAATTATTAGAAAATAATATTTTACAAATGTGCCCAAGGTGTGGGGAAAATCACATCTGGGGAGGGAGAAACCCCACCTTTTATCATCACCTTCACCAAGCTTAAGTCGGATGATGTCACACTTTGCCAGAAATCTACCAAGGCTTCACATCTCAGAGAGAAAGACAAAATCCCTCCAATGGCCTCAAGGACTCACAAAATCTCCTCCTCCCTCTCAACTCTGAAAGGATCTGGAACTCACCCACTCCACTCCTGACACTGTTCCTCTTACTGTCCTTCAGACATCCTGGGGCTTCTGTGCTTTCAGTTCTATTTACCTGGAATTCTCCTCAGATATTGACATGGTCTTTTCCCTCCCTGTCTTCAAATCTGAAATAGGAACACTCTTCTTACATTCCAGCCTTTTCAATCCCATCTGCTTTATTTGCCTCTGTCTCTGACTTGTGACACATTCCCTAGAAGCATGAGAGACAGAGTTGAATCCAATTATCATTTTGGAATTGGAGCATTGAAGCCCTGTATAGAAACAGAACCTAGGGGAGTTGTGAAATCCTGTTGGGAGATCATTAAAAAGTGTCAGATTCTCATTTGTCTGGGATAGCTTATGAGAAATTTAGACTAAAGTTGGTGAAGAGTCAAGATTACTTCAGATAGCCATGATAAAGATTGTTGGCAAGTATGGAGTGGGGGATGTCTATGTGTTATTTCAACAGGCAATGGAATGTATAGTATTTGGAGTCAGAAAAACAGAGTTCAAATGTTAGTGTTGCCACATCTTTGTTATAATCTTGAGTAAATTCATAAATTATTCGATAAGAATTAATAATAGAAATTTTAAAATGTATGAATGAATAAGTGAACAAATTTAAGTCACTTATTTGTTAAAGAGAAATAGAACTTATTTGACTCATTAGTTGTAGTGAGGATGAGATAAAATATGAAAACAAATGCTCTATAAGCTGAAAAACAATCTATTTCTTATCATTGTTCTTGGTGATCAGGAAAGTAATAAGGTCAATACATAACTGAAGAAAGATTATGCAACATGATAGATATGGGTAGATAGTGATCAATATTAACAATTCTAACTACAATGTAATTGTGAAAGCATAATAAACAGGAAATAAGAATAAAGTATTAATAATGATAAGAAGTATTAAGGATTAAGGATTATTATGTGCCAGGTATTGAACTAAGAATTTTACAGCATGATTTCTTTGAATAATTACACTAATCCTATGAGGAAGCAACTTTTATTATTCCAATTTTTCAGATGAGGAAACTAAAAGAATAACCAACCAGATTTCACATTATCTAGTAAATGCTTCAACAGTGATTGAAATTAATGAGTGTGTTAGTTGTTTGGCATCTTATACACTCATATTCATATTGTTAGTCTAAGCCCAGAACAATATGTACCTTTCAAACGTCCAATTTCTCTTTGAAAGTAGAAATAAAAAAGGTAAATAAAATGAATTTATATTTACTAGGATTCAAAAACTAACAAATATATAAACTCCTCTACACATTTTTTTTAAAAAGCTATTGCCATGAGTTGGAAAAAACACGAAGTGTAAATTTGAAATAACAATAAACAATTAGATGCATCCTTCCTGATATTTATAAATTATATTGCAGGATGTGTAACTTAAAGAAATTTGCAAACAGTCCTCAGCAGTTCTAGCCCAACTGTCCCTTACAGAACCTAATGGTTCTTTGGCCCTCTGCTCCACCAGAGGTCACTGCACCACCTGCCAGGCATGCTCCCCAGGCACTGGGAACATGACCTCCCTCAACTAAGTGGTACAAATCCTTGCACACAAATCCCCGACTGGGTCCTAAAAGTGGCTGGGCTGTCACTGTAAGTCAGCTTTCTGGTACCACAAAATCCACAGGACATGAAAGGAGGTGATTAATTGTCTAGGCCCTAGATATTACAATCGATCTCTTCTCATGCCTGATTATATGAAAGATAACAATAAAAATTACTGAAAAAAACTGTGTTTTGCATGAGGTTGAAACTCAAAGTCTAGAATATAGCAGAATTGCCACTATCTTTTATTTCTTTTCTGAAAGATCATCTCTGCTATGAATAACTTTTAGGTATTATATGCATAAGCATTTTATTTAGATAGTATGATTTCTAATTTGACTAATGATGACAAGAAACTAGTTAAAATAGTTAATAGTTGAAAGAGAATAAAAAAAAACTACTTACTCAGAAAATATCCCTATGAATTATCTCTTGCATATTAAACAAGACAGTTTTGTCACTTGTTTTGTAACTGTGGAAGAAGCAGAAAGTTTGGGGGAAAGAAAAATTACATAGTGAGGCCCTCTGCAACTCAGCGAGACCCTGTCTCAAAAGAATAAAAAAAAGTAGGGCTGTGGATAAGTAGAATGCCCCTGGGTTCAATCTCCACTACCACAAAAAAAAATGTTTTTCAAAGAAAATAGAAGAAAGCAATAAAGATAAGTTAATGAAAAAAATCCAATATTTCACAAATGAAAAAACCAAAAGCTGGTTCTTTGAAAAGACAAATAAAATTGAAAAGCTCCTAATAAGACTGATAAAAGAGAGAAAGAAGACAACCTACCATTATCAGAAACAATAAAGGTCCATGTAGATGGCACAAAATTTAAAATGACCTTAAGGGAATAATATTAACAACTTTTTGGCTAATAAATGTCAATATTCAGATTAAATGAAAAAAAGTGTAAAAATATCAATTTACCTGAATTGCTTCCAGAAGAAATAGAAAATCTGAATAGTCTTAACTGTATTACATAAATTGAATCTGAGGGCCTCACTAAGTAGCTGAGGCTGGCCTTGAGTCTGTGATCCTCCTGTCTCAGCCTCCCAAGTACTGGGATTACAAGCATGTGCCACCATGCCTGGCTACTTTCTTCGAATTTAATTTGTTTTTCTTTCCTTAACTTCTTGACATGGAAACTTAGATAATTAATTAGTAATCTCTTTGCTAATATATTAATTTGAAGCTATAAATGTTGTCTAGGAACAGCGTTAGCTGTATCACACAAAGTTTGATATGTCATTATTATTCAGTTAAACATTTTGATATATCATTATCATTCAGTTAAACTTTAAAAATTTTTCCATTGTGACTTATTCATAGTTGATAGTACGTCTTTTAAAATCTATGACTGATAACTCCAATATATGAATCTACTGTTACTCCTTTTTGTTCTGTTCCTTAATATGCCCAGTCATTTCATCGACTACTAGATATGATAGATGAAAAATTACAGAGGCACAATGGTAGTTACATGTCATAAAACATTTGGCAAAACCCATAGATTGTACAAGAATGAACCCTAGTGTAAAGTATGGACTTTGGGCAATAATGATATGTCAGGGTAGGTTAACTGATTGTGATTGGGAGAGTATAGTGGCGGGGAGATTTGATTCATCTATGCAACATACTTTTTACTGGCATTTTGCCCAGAAATTTTTTATTCCAATTTGAAAGGAGAAGCTGCATTAAAAGTTCCAAAGAGATTGATTTTCCCTAGAGAAGATGTAAGACACAGGACCGTCTGGACAAGACTACTACTGGCCAGGAACCCAGACCAGAAAATGGTGGACCCTGATCAGTGCTACAAAAAATAAGGAGGGACAGTGAGATGAGAGGTCCACAGGAGGCATGCACCCTGGGACCTAGGAGGACATAGAGAGAGGGGATCAAAGAGAGAAGGCAGCTTTGGAAAGTGGGGTTAGGTGGAACAGTAGAAGAAGAAAACACCTACTGCTATAATCCAGTGGTGAACAGTCACAAGGAACTGAACACTAGGAGTTTAAAAACAAATCTGGGGATTTTCCCTAAGGAAAAAATGAAATATTCATAAATATTTGTGCCCAAAATGATTTACTACAGCATTATTTATGATATTGAAAATTTTAAAGTAATCTGTATGTTAATGTACATATATATGGTATATAAAATATAGGCATGTTTATATAATATGTATGATAGATAGGTATGTATATATAATAGAACCATACATAGCCATTAAAATGTATTTTAATAGTATTTCAAATCTAAAAATATATTAAATTTAAAATTCATAAATCAGAATTTATCTTTATATATGTGTGTGCATATATATATGTATAACTACATGTATACACATATGAGAGTAGAAAATTAAAAAATGTATCAAAATGTCAATAATGTTTTTTCTAGGTAATGAAATTACATATTATTTTAATTTAATTTTTTCTTTATGCTGTTCGGTGTTTTTTAGATATTTCCCCTTACATTACACATTTTCTTAATTTTAAATGACATTGAATAATATTTTTAAGATTTTCAGTAATAGTGAATACTATCAAATAATGCATAAAGATTTTGAACTATATTTCCTCTTAAGTCCTCAAAACCCTTGGAATGACAGCCTTTGGTGCCACCATATTTATCCATGTTTGGCTTTCTTTTGTAATTAGAAGAATTCTTAATAATGTATTTATGCTTGTGACAGCTATTCTACATATGCCTCTGAACTTTTCCTATTCTTTATTGATTTTCTACACTTACCAAAGCTGATTTCTATTGAATACATGTTTTAGGGTCAGTGACTAGCCTGATTCTTGTTGACGAGCAGCAAGAACCATGTAGAGATCAGGGGGCAGGAAGAGCGGTTGACATATTCCATCCCACCTTCCTCTGAATTGGATGCTCATCCTTAACATTTCTGGATTTCGTTGAGTTCTACTAACTCAGCAGGACTGGTTCCAAGTCTGGGTGGACCTAGGGAAGGTTTATGTTTCCTTCCCTTTTCCAGCTTCTAGCCTACGTTCGCTGGTTCATGGGTACTTCCTCCACCTTGAAAGCCAGCTGTATAACATCTCAAATCTCTTTCTGACTCTGACCTTGATATTCATGCCTCCCTCTTTCATTTATAAGGATTCCTGTAATTATAGTAGGCCTACCTGGGTAATCCAGGATGATCTCTAAATCTCAAGATCCTTAACTTAATCACAACTGCAAAGTCCCTTTTACCATATAAATAATAAATTCATAAGTTTCTGGCATTAAGACATAAACATGGGGGGGGCGTTTTTCTGCCTACCACAATGGCTAAAGGTAAAGCCCCAAATCTAATTATGTGGTATGCAAAATTGCAAGACTAGTTAAATGTGTGACTCATCAAGTCTCCATACCAAGGGCAGGCACTGGTTGGAAAGGAATGTGACCCTTAGACTTGGAATGGAAATATTTGGGCAGATATAGACAAGTCTGAGAAACATTTTCTCCTAATCCTAACTCACCTTTGCCAGGAGCAGCTACTGGCAAGGAGCAGTAAACTGCCTCCTTTTCTTTAAGACTTTTTATTAGTTGTGTCCAGAGGAAGACCTTTTATCTTCACTTCTTATTCAGGTTCTACCACTCCTTACTGCCTCCAGGTCCATGAAAAGAGTCAAATCTCAGAATATCCCAGAGGGAGAAAGGATTTGTCATGTACACTAGCCAGGAAAATGGTATTGTATATGTCAAAGGGCTTACAAGACCTTGTTAATGTATAGCAAAGACAGTCTGAGGAATACATGCGTGAATGGATTCTGATGATGATAGATCAAATAAAATGGAGCATTAGGCTAGATCTGTTTGAATTAAAACACAGATTCATTGCCATTCTGGATTTAATGTTTGAATTTAGAGTAGCAAGTAATTTGGTCGGTTAATAGAAAACTAGAGTCGATAATGGCCTCTTGGACTGGGGAGTGTAGATCAGAGGGATAGAGCTTACCTAACATAAGTGAGGCCCTGGGTTCAATCCCCAGTACCACAAAAATTAATTAATTAATTAAAATGAAAAATAACAATGGTCCCTAGTCAATGTGGTTGAGATTCTACTACTTCTTTGGTATCCTATACATGAGGAAATCCAAAATTTCAAGTAGATATGATACTGAAAGTTGATCAATTACATGCAGTATATTTGGCAACCATCAACCATTACCCATCAAGGGGGATTTTGAGGAGACCCCCATCATGAAGACATTAAGAAATATATTGCCATAGGGAGAAAGGCCTTCTTCTAAAGATCAGTGGTGGCTGTCCTTTGCAAGGTGAAGATGACTGTCGGAGATGATAGCACAAGCTCGGGCTCACTGACTGAGGTAGAAACGAAGGAACTCTACAGAGGCAGAGATGGGATAGCAGTGTTGTGGCCTCCTCCCAAATGGATCCGTTGAAGCCCTAATCCCCCAAATTAGGTATTAGAAACTAAAGCCTTGGGGAAGTAATTACATTTAGATGAGGTCATCGGGGTAGAGCATACAGGATGAGATTTAGTATCCTTATAAGAAGAGGAAGAGAGAGAAGGAGACCAGCAATCAATCTCCCCCCTCCCCCGTGAAGATATAGTGACAACATGACCAACATGACCATCAGCAAGCCAGGAAGAGAGCCCTCACCAAGGCCCTGATTTTGGACTCCCCACCTCCAGAACTATGAGAAATAGATGTCTGTTGTTTAAGCCACCCAGTCTTTGGCATTTTGCTGTCATGGTTTGAGCAGACTGAGACAATCATCTTATCTTCAAAGACCAGATGGATAATTATTGTGATAAAAGGAAAAAGCACATTTCTGATCTTCAAGGATCTGTGATTGTAGCTAATTAACCTCTGTGTTGGTAAAAATGAAAAATATGAGGAAGTGAATAAAATACGTCTTTACCAATATGATCAGCCTCCCCCGCCCCCGACACTTACATGTAACAAACTAACCTATAGGTCTGGAGAGTATAAAAGTGACTTGAGTCACCGTGGTAGAGATGCATGACTTCTGACCCAGTTTCTGCAAATAAGCCAATGTATAGATCCTATGTCCCTTGTTTGAGACAAGGGCTGGGTCCCTTCATTTGGGCCATGAAGTGAATGCATGTGCAAGTGATGTCATCTTTTAACATTACCTAGGTAGCGTCCCAGGGTTTCCTTGAATAGTCACCTACTTTGGTAATCAATTTTCTTATTTTGAAACTCCTTAATATTATTTATGTAGTTCATACATGGGTAATTTTTTCCAGAAAGTACAGTGATTAGCATGACTCACCTTGCATAGTTGAATATATCTAAAATATGTTCATATACATAAAAGCTAGTTTAGCTGAATATAAAATTTTGGATCAAGATTAAAATATCTTTTCCTTCTTCCTGAATAACTTTTATTAAAGTTCTTCAGCTGCATGCTGGTCTAATTCTAAGTAAATTATAGTTAACATGGCTTTTTTTTTCCTGATATATAGCAGGCTTGGTTGACACACCAAGATCATCAGCTTAAGGAATTCACTAGGAAAGTAAGCTAACACAAGTTCGTGTATCATAAGACATTAAACATTGCATGCTCATAGTTGTGCAGAAGTTATGGTAAAATTAAGTGGCTTATGGGATTTCAAACTGTTAGTTAATATAATATTTTTATCTGTTATTTGAAAACATTTAATATGGTTCTTATCAATGTTATAGTGATTCATAATTATCTGGGTAATTTGCTAACAATATATACAGATACCCTGGATTGGCTCCTTCCCCTCCCCCCCAAAAAATGTCTAAAGAGGTCTGGATCCTGAAAATTGTATCTTTAACATGTGATTTTAATGTTTCAAAGTTTAAGAACCATTTTTGTATATTTGTCCTAATGTAAGTTGCCATATGAGTCACTCAATGAATATCTATGAACAGATGGGTAAATGAATTAAATCAGTGAATCAGAGCACCCTTAGAGGGAAACCAAAGCCTGAGACCATTCTGTCTGTGGTAAAGATTATTTTTAAATCCTCAGACTTGATAAACCAAGAGAGTACTGCAAGTCGCAAGTGTAATAGCATAGTGGCTAAGTTATTTCGACCTCTCTGAATCTAGACTCCTTCATCAGCAAAATGGTAGTGCTGCTCACCAGTTCTTAGAAAGATTGCTTTAGCCATTTGTATCAATCTCTTGGCACTTAATAGGCACCATATTAGCAGTGGCTTTTTCTTCATAAAAGATTGGCGATTTTCATTTTCTTAGACATATACATACTTGCAGCTACTGAGCAGTGTATGTATCTTTTCATTCAGATATGAAGATCCAAGACATAAAATGAGTTTGGTCTCATGCTAACCTGAGCATATTATTTCCTATGGTATAAGTTTCCTTCTATAGGTCTTTGGTGTTGGCTGAGCTATTGAAAGGAACCAGCAGGATAATATTTGAGATTAAAATGTGCCTGGAATTATCATGCATCTGCACTGATTCTGAACATGTTGGAGAGAAAAGAGCAGGTAGGCAAATAGGATATTGGGTAGAAAACTAAATTAGAGACACACCATCTAGGGCAAGATTTAGGCCCTCACACTCTAGGGAAATTTGCTAGTTAAGCCCCAGAATCTGAGTAAGCAATGGGAGTCCACAAGTGTTTAAAGCAAGTGGATTCTAGTAAATTGACAATAAATATCCACAGATAATATCATAGCAGGTGTTTTAGGTAAGTACTCATTGGAGAAATTCTTTCTGAAACATTTGCCCACCTCTCCCTTTTACATCATTCACAGTCATTAGCCATGGGAAGCTACTGAGAAAAAGGGGATAAACTGATACTTGGTGGCTTGGAGACACAGAATTTCCTAGAGTCAAATCTAAAAACAAAGGGTGCTATGTAATCTTAAGAGTAAAGCTCTAAGAAAAAAGAAAGGGTTCTAAAGGTCAGATTTTTCTGGAAAAGGGAAAGAGGAAAAATATACAGCATTGATGATATGTACTACCTAGAGAAACGAAAAAAAAATCATATTACTAACTTATCTCGTATCCCCATGTGGGGCTGAGAAAACCTGTCCTGGAAACATTTTTTGGATTTTTGCTGTTTTGTAAAAGATAATACTGCAAAAAAAAAATCTTACCAGTTTTAAATTAATATGTGATTCCAGCTTAATTGTCCCTCCATATGGGTCGTAATACGACATACCAAAACATGCTCTAAATTGTTGGAAGACTGTTCGATAGTGGGAATGCAAATGTTCACAAGTACAGAAAAGTCCTTAGGGCACCTTTATGCATGACGAGGGGCTGTGTGGGTCTGCGATGACATCTTTTGCATAAAATATGAACAAATATGTAGGAGGATGGAAAAGTCATATGCTGCTCTGCGTGTGTGAGTGTTTGAAGCCGATGAAGACTAAAAATGTCCCGAGAATTAGCTGGGGACAGAGAAGCTGGAAACTGACAATTTAACCTACTAATACAAATCCAGGCTTTGTGGAGAGTTAAGAAAAGACTATGGCCAATCTATCAGGATTTGGGAATAGGAGGACACTGGCCTATCCCCAAAGTGCATTTCCAGATTGTTTGAGATAGAGCAAATAATAAGGCCTCAGCCTGTTTTCTGCTATAAATTGTGGGCTGTTTGCAAGGAAAGCTTTCCTGTAAAATGAACGAAGGCTCTGACCACTAGGCAGAGACAATGTAGACAGTTAGTGCCAGGACAAAGGGAGAAGAGAGAGCCCAGACTGGGAGAACAGAGAAGAGCAAACCATCTAAGGATAGGCTGGAGGTGAAAGCCTGTCTAAAGGACTTCATCTAACTACTTCCCTCTTGCCATTACTTTGTCCTGGTGACTAAGGAAGCAGTTTAAGCTGTTACAGATGGCTTCGTGCTTAGCCTGGAGAGATCATTTTACTCAGAAAACAGGGCTTGCCAGAAACCCCTCTGTTTGCCAGCTTGAGACTCGCAAATAATGAGACTTGATACATCGACAAGTTGGAGCCCTTGATTTCAATTCACTGAAAAGCTTCACACACCACTGTAGAGCTCGGTCTTTCACCATGGATGTGCAGCCTCTCAGGAGCATACATTCTATTAAGTGACAGCGAGATGCTCTGCCAGCTCTAAGTACCATGGCCTGAGAAAAGCAATATGGAAGCTGGTGCACTGCTCATAGCCCCAAGCTTCTCAGAGTGGGTTAGGATGAATTGTAATCAATAGAAGAACTGAAGTGAATGGCCCAAGAGAGAGACTCAAAGTATCTGGAACGCCTTCCACCAGTGGGAACGAATCGATCCTCTGGGTTGTGGAATAAGGTCAGTTGATGATTAACACTGACATGGGTTAATTTCACTGTTGCACAGAAGAATATCTGAAAGGGCAGAGTACCTAACAAAAATAACTTTATTCTCTTAGGAATGACAGAAATGACAAATGAATAATGGATTCAGGGTACATCTCCATATGTCAACTAATAAGACCTCAGAGCTGCAGTTCCACATTCATGAGAGCTCATCACAGTGACTTTACTTAACAAGACTGGACTCTAGATTGTGTACCCAGTGTAACCAAAGCAGTGCGGATGAACAGAAGATGCAAGACATGTTCCACATATGTGTAATTAATATAGATGTAATAGAGGCAGCTCATCTGGAAAACATGATATGTTTCAAATCTGTGAAAACTGTCTCTTAACAAGAGTAACAAAAAAATGTAGCCTAAATATGCTTGAGCAGAAAAAAAGGAGAGAAAGAAAGGGCAGTAGGAAAGGAAGGGAGAAAGGAAGGAGAGCAGGAAGGAAGGAGACCATTTTCTCATTAAATTGGAAAATTCCAGGGATAATATCTTTTTCTTCTGTATTGGCTCCATTCTCAGGAAGATTTTTAACAGTGATAGAAATGGCTGCCAGCAGTTCTAGAAACTAGTTGAAAGTATGACTTCTTTCTCCAGAGCTCTAATGAAAGTTCCAAATTGAAACTCATCGGCTTCTGTCAGGTTTCATTGCCATCACTGAATCACAATAGCTAGAGGGATGGAAGGAATGCTCCATTTGCCGGGGCATGGAAATTATTTGTCCATCTGAATGCAACCAGGCAGGATGAACTTCCCTTGAAACACATAATTTAGAATGAGTAAGGAAAATCAGGGAACTGTTACTAATAGAAGAGAGAATGGATACTGAGCAGGCATAGTTTTCCAACTGAACTGTGCATAGATTTTATCTCAATAAGGGGATAGAACATGAACACAACCTCTTAACCTTGGCCTCTTATGGTGAGCCTATTCTATTCCAAGCACATCTACTAACCAAATGGGATTAGGCCCTGCCTTTTCTTCACTCATCCTTCCTCAACCAAGACTGGGTTATTGTCAAAGGTAGGTGATGTTACTTGGCCTCCGTCCTAATGGGTGTAGAGTTTTTGTTGTGAACGTAAACTCCAAGTCAGTAGTGAAGGGATCTGCTCCCACACATTTGGCAGGTGAGACGAATCTGGGGCCAGTTCCATTAGGTGACTGCCTGAGGAGGTGATGTTACATTGGGATTCAGAGCAAAAGCTATGTAATGATGAAAAATATGCCTGCACTTGGCCTTGGCCTCTGTTCACATACCTCTCGGGCACATTGCATTTGGGGCAGTGTGGGTTGTGGGAAGGATTCAAGTGGTTGACATTCTGGGTCCTGGCCCAAATACCATCTCTTTTCACCCTTTAACATGATTTACATTTGGCCCAGTTTCCGCAGATCATATACATGGAGGGAATTTGAAATTAGGAGGAAAGTGCTCGAAGAGAAAAAGTGAGACTCCTACTTGAGGAAAAGCCTCAGATGTTTATATAAAATTGCAAGCACAGCTGTGCCTGCTGAGTAATATCCCACATGCAGTAAGCGGTATCTGGTGTTAGTGGGGATTGGGATTTATTTCTCCTTCCAGACAGGCTCTCTTGGGAACTCTAAATGGTAAAAGCAGTGAACTTCCATATGGGCTGGGGTAGGCCATAAGTAGTTCTCTGCACGTGGAATTTTTTGGCCATGAGCCTCCTCACCTTGCTTCGAACTCTAGATTTCCTTTCCTTTGCCTGCTGAAGGCTGAATCCATGATCAACCCTTGTGATAGGATTTATGGTAAGACTACATTGCTGGATTCTTGTAGCCTGTTTGAAATAGCTCTGAGCCATTCACTCTATCACTTGTCAGTCCAGTAGATAAACCCTCATCTCTGAACTCTTATAGGAGTCAGTGAGAGAGAGAGAGAGAGAGAGAGAGAGAGAGGTGGAAAAAGAGACATTGTGCATTACTTGACCACAGAATATCTCAAGCCAACCCTGCTGTATTCATTTCTGTTAGGGCTCCATACAATACATTGAATAATCCCTCTACTTGGTGGCAGGTATCATACAAAACAGGTGGGTTAGCCACACTGAGTAAAAGATTTTATCAGTAGATATGCACTTTCTCTTCTTCAACTCAAGTAGATAAACAGAAGGTATTGAAAAAGTAAAAAGAAAAAATCAGTAATGATTATGCTAGACTGCATGTAACAAAAACTCCCAAAGTAGTTATAGGTGAGATACTTACATGCATTGCTTCTAAAGAATCATTGTCTAGGGCAGGTTGGTGACCCCTTGCTCACCAGGCAACCAGATGTCTCACCTCTTTCTGAGCTATCATTCTACCTCATGCTACCCATACATGAGATTCATTTAATTGTTTAAAGGAGTCACCAGAGCTTCAAATATCAATTCAGTATTTCCAAGAGCAAGAGGTAGAAAGAATACAAGAATCAAAATGCCCACAGTCGAGATAAGTCTTATCCTTTTAAACATCTTTCCTAAATTTATTAGCAAGTATTTAGTCACACAGCCTCAACTTATTGCTAGTCAGGCTGGAAATTTGTTTTTTAGCTAGGTACAATGCCAATTTGAATACAACTGGTTGCAAACTTCTATTCTCTGCCAAAAGAAAAAGTTCTATATTGCCTCCAGCCCTCCATTTTCAAATTATCTGATGATCATCTTCCCTAAGGATGAAAGCATTCCTAATTCACTACAGGAATACCTACTAAGCTCATTGGGTTAAAAGACTGGGGAAGCTATTGGAATCTAGGAAAATTTTAAAATATTACTCCACTTTCTCCTTCTCATTCCAATGTTCTTCTTCCCTTCTCCTCTATGTCTGCATATGCATATGTATACACATACACAGAGACAAAGATGCATTATTTTGATGATCTCATGGGGCATAAACAGGTACAAAATTTAGGTAACTTGGATTGTGTATCCAAGCCAAGTATGATCACGTATATCTGCATCTTGATAACACTACTCTTGACCATGGCTAACCGCTTCAGCTGATTTCTTGGAGATCTTCGTTACTCAGCATCCAAAGGCTTCCATTGTAGAAATGTTCTAGAATTACTTTCCAATGTGTGGCTTCTACCCAAAGATGCATAAAGATTATTGGCCATACTTAAGTTGCACAAAAACAAAATCTAGCAATCCACTGAAGCATAGATACTACTTCAGCAAAGTCTTCATAAGGACTAATTCTAATGAAATACCACAAGAACACCCAGACTGCACCAAAAATCCATGTGAAGCCAAAGTATGAGCTTTCTCATACACATTTATAAAAATCAGCTGAAATCACTAATTAAATGGGAATGATAAATATTATCTATTCATAGTATAATATTAAGTGACTTAATATCCATAAATTGCCTTTTTAAGTACCTATAATTAATAAGAATTATATCAATACATGTTAAAATTAAAAGATCTATTTCATACAAATAATATTTCAACTTGCAAATTTCATTTAACTGCCCTGTGCCTCCATTTTTTTCACTTGAAACATGGAAATAACCATATTATTTCTCATAGTTATTATGAACATTAAATTAATTAAATGAAAGAATTAAAGAATTTTGTATCTTTGATAAATTTTTGTTACATTATTACTATTTATTTTCACAAATTGGGTTATGATTTTTAACATTTTTTTTTTTTTGCGGTACCGGGAATTGAACGCAGGGGCATTCTACCTCCGTGCTATACCCCTGGCCTTATTTTTTTATGCTTTATTTTTGAAACCGGGTCTCACGAAGTTGCGGAGGGCCTCACTAGGTAGAGAGAGAGAGAGAGAGAGAGAGGAGAGAGAGAGATCAATCGATCGATCGATCATGCACGCGCGCATGTGAGCTGAGGTTGGCCGCGAACCTGGATCCTCGGGTCTCCGTCTCCCAAAGTACTGGGATTACAAGCATGCGCCACCACGCCCGGCTATGATTTTTAACATTTTTAACAATAATATTCACTTAAGTGACCAATTTTTTATTGATTTGAATAATTTTCCTGATTATTAGTGCATGAATCAAAGCCCAGTTATTAGCTTGTCTTTAAAGGGAATCAGAGATAAACATGAAAGAAAATGACATTTTTTGTTGTTGTTATTACTGCTTTCTTTCCCTCTCTCAGTTCTACCTTACCTTGTTGAAAAGTGAAGGTGAAATCTGAGTAAAACCCGCCCCTGGAAATGTTGTGATTCTTAAGAAAAAAGAAAACACCCTTATCCAAGTTCATAATATAATTAAAGCTTTAAGTTTTTAAGAAGTTTAAAACCACAAAATACTTAAAATAAATGGTAATAGAAAACCAATTATACGTAGTTGAATATATCCCAAACACACCCAAATAAAAATTTCCCCCAAGTTCTGCTTATGCTAACTCTTCATTGTTTTCATGCAAATGTGCAGAGCTTTTTCATGGAGTCTTGAGTTACAGAATTTCCACTTTTTAGTTATGCATTAGTCTCTTCTATAACTTTTCCCCTGTATATTCTGTTGATATTTTGAGTTTATAGTTTATATATAAATAAGATAAAAGCAGCACATCGAATTGATGTATTATGCTATCTGATACAAATCAATACAATGAGGACTGTTGAGCATAGTATAACACTAGGATTATGCTCTTTAAGTGTACTGGGGCTTTTAAAAGTTGATGAACTCAGTACTTGGAAGGTTGAGACAGGAAGATCACAGGTTCAAGGCCAGCCTTGACAACTTAGAGAGATACTGTTTCAAAATAAAAAATACGATCAAGCCAGGCGTGGTGGCGCACGCTTGTAATCCCAGTACTTTGGGAGGCAGAGACCCCGTAGGATCTGGGGACCCCGGAGGATCTGGGTTCGCGGCCAGCCTCAGCGCTCTCTCTCTCGCTCTCTCTCTCTCTCTCTCCCTGTCTCTCTCTCTCTCTCTACTTAGTGAGGCCCTCCACAACTTCGTGAGACCCGGTTTCAAAATAAAGTATAAGCCGGGCGTGGTGGCGCACGCTTGTAATCCCAGTACTTTGGGAGGCGGAGACCGGAGGATCCGGGTTCGTGGCCAGCCTCAGCTCTCTCTCTCTCTCTCTCTCTCTCTCTCTCTCTCTCTCTCTCTCTAGA
>PVJS01022988.1:7458-30120 GCA_004027185.1 Glis glis | reverse complement strand
CCCCGGGACCGCAAAAAAAAAAAAAAAAAAAAAGACAACACATAAACAAGCGTGGACATGTTCAATTAAACTTGTGAAAACCATGCAGGCACTGGGTTCCATCCCCAGCACAGTCCAAAAAGAAAACACAGGTCTAAGAGAATGGAAAGACAAGCCAGAGATCTGGAGAAAGTATTTTCAAATCATTTACCTAATGAAGGAATTGCACCAGGATATACAGAGAACCTTCACAAGTCAATAATAAGAAAACAAACGCAATTAAAAAAAATAGGCATCTCACCAAAGATATAGAGATGGCATATGAATAGACACTCAATATCATTAGCCATTATGGGAATTAAAACCTACTTAATTATCATAATGCCCCAAAAGAATGGCTAAAATAAAAAACAAAACAACTCTGATAATATTAAGAACTGACAAAGATGTGGAAAAGCTAGAAAACTCTATTAATTACTGGTTGCAGTGCAAAAGGGTAAAGTTGTATTAGCCGGTTTTTATCGTTTTATAAAGTGAAATATACACGTATCATACGACTCACTCCTATGTACTTACTAGACGTAAGACAGAAACAAAAACATGTCTACACAAAAACCAATTTGCAAATGTTTATAGCAGCACTATTAATAACAGCTCCAAACTAAATACAACCCAAATGTTTAGCAACTGGTGAATGGATAAAGAAACTGCCATATAGCCATAAAATAATAAACTACTCAGCAATAAAAAGGAATTAGCTACTAATACACACAATAACATGGATGAATCTCAAAAGCATTAGTCTATGTTAAGCCAGATACAAAGTCAGGTGCAGTGACTAATCCTAGCTACTTGGGAGTCTGAGGCAGTAGGATCACAAGTGCAATGCCCACCCGGGCAACCTGGCAAGACCCTGCCTCGATATACATAAATAAATAAATATTTTGGCAAAGGGCTGGGGATATAGCTCAGAGGTAAAATGCTCCAAGGTTCAATTCCTGGTACCCCCTCCTCTAAGAGCCAGATATAAAAGAGTACATACTATATGATTCCACTTAATGGCATTCTGGAAAACACAAAAGTATAGGGACCTAAATCACTGGTCGCCAGGGACCGGGAAGAGAGGGCTAGAAGATGAAAAGGACGCACAAAGAGACTTTCTGGAGTGATGGAAATATTCTCTATCTTGACTATGGTGATGGATATATAAAGGTTTACATCTACTGAAATTCATATAGCTATATAATTAAGAGGATTGCATTTGCTGTGTATAAATTTTACCTCAATAAACTTGACTTAAAACAAGATTTAAAAATAGTTTCCAGCCGGGCGTGGTGGCGCACGCTTGTAAATCCCAGTACTTGGGAGGCTGAAACCGGAGGATCCGGGTTTGCGGCCACCCAGCTACTTAGTGAGGCCCTCTGCAACTTAGTGAGACCCTATTTTAAAATAAAGAATAAAAAATAAGGCTAGGGGTGTAGCTCGGAGATAGAATGCCCCTGGGTTCAATCCCTAGTACTGCAAAAAATAAAGTTTCCAAAAAATAAAAAATTTGATAACAGATCATTCCTTTTTGCTTTTATTCTGTCTCTCAAATGGTGTCTAGCCAAGATTCTCACTTTGAAATTAACCTCACCTTATAGATGCCACTGCATGGCATCTACTTCTAGGGATACACAAATGATCCTAAAGCTTCCTCAATTGTCTACTGAACAGAGAGCATTGCTGGGTACTACAAACCTTAACTCACTGTCTGATCCTCTTCCTGTATCTTTTTAAATCCGTGAATTGCACTGCTATCCACTCCATGGCCAAAGAATCCCCATCATTTTTGACTCCTCATTCCCACACAACTCACAAATCCCAATGGTCTTTGCTCAATTGTGCATTTTTCCTTTCTATCTCTTTGCATGCTAACAGCTTAGTATACAACCTCTTCCACTGTTACATAAGCCTACTACAAAGTCAGTAGCTTTCCCACCTTCTTTCTCTCCTTTACTCTCTCATATGGCCATTCACATTACAATTGTAAATCTTAGTTCTAACCAAGCATTCCCTTGGTTTTAAATCCTTCCTCGTGCTAGGCACAGGGGTACATACCTTTAATCCCAGTAGTTGGGAGGCTAAGACAGGAGGAGTGCAAGTTCGAGGCCAGCACACAGTAACTTAGCGAGACCCTGTATTTTATTTTTAATAAAAACTAAAAAAAGGAGGGGCTGGGGGTATAGCTCAGTGGTAGAAAGCCCCTGGGCTCAATCCCCAGTACTCAGCCCCCAAATCCTTCCTTCCTTAGCTCCTCAGTGCCCACAGTAGTATATTCTATGAGCCTTTTCTTTTCTTTCTTTTTTTTTTTTTTGCGGAACTGGGGATTGAACCCAGAGGCATTCTACCTCCAAGCTACACCCCAGTCCTATTTTTCATTCATTATTTTGAAACAGGGTCTCACTAAGTTGCGGAGGGCCTCACTAAGTAGCTGAGGCTGACTGCGAACCCAGATCCTCCGGTCTCAGCCTCCCAAGTACTGGGATTACAAGCATGTGCCATCACTCCAGGCTCTATGAGTCCTTTCATAAGTCTTCTCATCCTACCTTTCCTGTCACTTATCAATCACATCAGACTACTCAACTTTCAGGAAACAGCATAAACTGTCAAGTACCCAACCACCCAACCTTTGCATAGACTGTTCCCTTTCCTGCAAGGCCTGCCTTCCCCGGTGTACTCCTTAACACCAAACTTAAATTCTGTTACCTTCTCTCAGAGTTTTTTCCTTTTTCTTTCTTTTTATTTTTTTTGTGGTACTAGGGATGGAACCCAGGGGCATTCTACCTCTGAGCTACACCCCCAGCCTGATTTTATTCTTTTATTTTGAAACAAGGTCTCACTAAATTGCAGAGGGCCTCACTAAGTAGCTGAGGCTGGCTACGAACCTGCGATCCTCCTGTCTCAGCCTACCAAGTATGGGATTACAAGTGTGTGCCACCACACCCGGCTTCCTTTTTTTTTGTGTGTGTGTGTGGTACTAAAGATTGAACCCAGGGGCTTTCTACCTTTGAGCTACACCCCTATCCCTAACCCTCCCTTCCTTCCTCCCTTCCTTTGTTCCTTCCTTCCCTCCCTCCCTCCCCTCTCCTTCCCTCCCTCCCTTTTTTTATTTTGTGGTACTGGGGATTGAACAGAGGGGCATTCTACCTCTGAGCTATACCCCCAGCCCCATTTTTATTTTGAGACAGGGTCTCACTAGTTAATGAAGCTGTCCGTACTGGGATTACAGGTGTGCACTACCACACCTGGCTATTTCTTTCTTTTTTTTTTCCCCAGAACTAGGGGCATTCTACCTCCGAGCTACACCCTCAGCCCTATTTTTTTTTATTCTTTATTTTGAAACAGGGTCTCATTAAGTTGCAGAGGGTCTTACTAAGTAGCTGAGGCTGGTCATGAACCTGCGATCCTCCAGTCTCAACCTCCCAGGTATTGAGACTACAAGCATGTGCCACCACGCCGGGCTCCATTTTATCCAATTTAGATACTGGACATTTTATAAATGAAGGCTTAGTTATAGAAAAAGAAATCTAAATGATTTGTTTTATCTACTTAAAAACAAAAAATACCATCATTTCCTATTATGCTTTTTTATTTTTACCTTTTTCTTTGTGGTACTGAGGGTTGAAGCCAAGGACATTCTCCCTCTGAGCTACACCCCTAGTCCTTTTTATTTTTTATTTTGAAACAGGGTCTCACTAAGTTGTGGAGGGTCTAAGTTGCTGAGGCTGTTCACAAACCTGTGATCCTCTTTTCTCAGCCTCCCAAGTGCTAGGATTACAGGTGTGTACCACCATGCCCAGCTCCTATTCTTCTTTTGTGGGTATTTTTGTTTGTTTTGGTGGTACTGGGGACTGAACCCAGGGACACTGTACATCTGAGCTATGCCCCCAGTCCTTTTTATATTTATTTTCAAACAGGATCTCACTAAGCTACCATTCATTGGCCTTGAACCTGCAATCCTCCAGCTTCAGCCTCCCAAGCACATGCCTGGGCTTCATTTCCTATTATTCTAAGCCAGAGCATTTACAAAAAGAACACTGGAAGGCTGGGGATGCCTGGCTCAGCCATGGAGTACTTACCTAGAGTGCATAAGGCCCTGGGGATAAAAAAACAAAAACAAAAAAACACTGGGGAAGACCAAAGAGCATACTGCAATACAGATAATAAACTTATTCAAGTCCAACAGAGACTCCTACTATAATTTAGCACAAATATGACTATTAAAAAGGCAAAACAAATATGTATGGATAATAGAATAAGGATCATATTTAGGACTGTGTTCATCTCCATACAATCTATTGTAATGGAAGGAAGAGTTCTTTAGGAAACAGCCCTGAATTGAGGAAGCAAATAAGCCTAAGGTAGACAAGTTAGCAGCTACTATAGACATATGACTGTTTATAAATGTTTGCAAGGATGGTGAATGATTTACTCATCATTCTGCTTATAAAGCAGGGTGGGAATAAAAACTAGGGCTCAGGGCTCCCATGTGGGAGCTAGGAGGCACATTCACAGCATGAACTACTCGAATGGTGCTCCCTACATGTACAGCTGAACGCATTAGTCATACTTGGGCTCCAGGTTTGAGACATTGCTGATAAGAACTAGGAGCCACAACTGTCTCATCTCTAAAATGAGAATGTTGAGCTTATGCTGCCTGGTCTGTGGAGGCATGAGAGGGGGTGACAGTCAATGTTGTTACCGCTATCACAATGGCTTCGGTCTGTACTGCACTACAGCCTCTCAGGAGACATGGACCCTTGGAGCCTCTTTATAGAGTTCAGGCCTCGGGCAGCTTGGCAAGAGCAGGAGAACAGAACCTCTAGATGTGCTTTTTTATTTTCTACTGGGTGTTGAACCCAGAGCACTCTCCAAGCCACAACCATCCCTTTGCTTTTCACTGAAGCAGGGCTCTGCTGAGGCTGGCCGCATGGCCTCCGGACGCACTCTTCCTGGGAAGCTTTGCCCACCTGCAGCAGCTGGGCGAGGCCCTCATTCCGTCTGCCAGCATTGCTTCTATAACGAAAGCGCTTCTCACGGGAACGAGCCCCATACCTTTATGTAACACCTTACTGAGGAAAAGAAACAGAGAAATTGCCCTTTTCTTTCTGCTCACTGTGTACATGTTCATTGTCTTGAACACTGTCTCAGATTCTTGCTGTTTTTTGTTTTAGGTAGTATTTTGTTTACATAGGAGCTGACCCTCTCACAGAGAAGTTCTGGAGTCTAAAATTTTCAGAACGACTGATTTATTTTTGTCTTCTGTTATAACTTTTATTTTTTTGTGGTACTGGAGACTGAACCCAGGGGCATTCTACCTCTCAGCCACACCCCCCGTCCTTTTTATTTTTTGTTTTGAAATAGGGTCTCACTAGGTTGCTGAGAGTCTTGCTATGTTGCTAAGGCTGTCCTCAAACCTGCGATCCTCCTGTCTCAGCCTCCCAAGTACTGGGATTACAGGCATGTGCCACCACACCTGGCTATAATATCTTATTTTGACAATAAAAATCCTTACTACTTTCTAAAAAAAAAAATCAAATAAAAAAAAATCAAATGAGCCTGTTGACATCTTTCTCATAAAATTGTTACAAGGGTTCAATGAGGTAATGATAACTACTGGGTACCTATAACACGTATTCCAGGCACTTCATCATGTGGGTTTTATAGGGACTGTCTTGTTAAAATCTCACATCACAGTACCTGCTAATTAGTAAGCATCCAAGTATTAGTATTTCCCCACTCCACTCTCAGCTCTTTTTAAGTAAATTCTTGATTCATTTACTAGATTTGAAATTTGAAAAAGGAAATAGTAACTTTAAAAATAAACAGTTAAAAAAAGGCAGAACAAGTAGTTTTATTTTTCAGGGTCTAGGGGACTCTAAGAACACAACTACTATTCATGTGCAAAAGAAACATTATTGGAATAACATATGTCCTAAATATATCAAGTAAAAGTAATAACTTATATGGTAGAATTGGCTACAAGACTATTTCCTTGAGAGTAAAACTGCATTTATGGAAACAAAGGCCAAAATGTTCCAAAGGCAACATCCAGAGTCATTTCCTGTTCTCAATCTTCTACTTCTAACTTTAGAGCCCGTTTCCCTTTACTGCCACAATACCGACTGAGCCTCACTTGATGTGCCAGTTATACAAAGCCATTTTAGACATTTTGGGACCCCTTTCTGGGTCCCAAAGAAGACCTTGAAGACTCAGGTCTTCAAGAAAGCAGGCTTAGGAAATACCAGTTTGTGATTGAGACATCCCTAGATAATCAGAAAATTAAAAAAAAAATTCCTAATGATCTGCAGAGTTCACAATACTTTTATCCTGATACAGTGCAAACTGTTCAAACTGGGTAAATTTGCTCAGTTTCAGCGTAAAACCTGAATCATTAGGAAGTAAATATATAAAGCTTAATTTTGTCAGAAAGCAAGGCACAAATGAACCAAAATTGGACAAAAGTCCAATTTGAATATTTGAAGATTAAGTTACTAATCTTAAGTCACATTCTGTGGTCTTTGATAAACCACTAAAAATAAATCACATTGTGCTTTACTTTATAAACTGCAGCTGTTCTAACTGTATATCTCTTTACCTTATTGTATGAAGGACTAAAGAAAAACCTGAAGTTTCCATTGGGAATTACTAACATTACTTGAAAATAAAAAGAGGAGCAGGAGGAACAGAAGCTTGATAATTTATCCTAAAATGTCAATGGCAGAAAGATTCAAAATATTTGATTGTTTTGATAAACACTGGGATTATGGGTGGGTTTTATTTACTTTTCTTATTGTCTCATTTCCTATGTCATACACATATTATTATTTTGTTTGTTTGTGTGTGGTATTGGGGATGTAACCCAGGGGCATTCTACCTCCAAGCTACACCCTCAGCCCTATTTTATTCTTTTATTTTTGAAACACGGTCTCACTAAGTAGCAGAGGACCTCACTAAATTGCTGAGGCTGGCCGCGAACTGGCGATGTCTGTCTCAGCTACTGTCTCCCAAGTACTGGGATTACAAGCGTGCGCCGCCACGCCTGGTTTATTTTTATAATTAAACAAATTGCAAAGGTTATTAACATCTTAGGAGAAAAAGAAAAGCAAACATAATCAATTATATTATATGCAGTGGTCCTGACTCTAGGCCCTATCAAGCCACTAGTTAGTACCACAAACCACAGATTTACTTCTTTGCATAGAAAATTCTCAATCCTTCAAGGCTTTGCTCAACTGCTACCTACTCTACAAAACCTTGCTTTTCTTCTTCACAATTCTGCTCATACCTATACTCTGGCACTTGATGACCTGTAACATGACAATATAGTTACTGATGTGTCTCCACCAATACACTTCTGATCCTCTTAATTAAACTGAGTTCATGGTTCAATAACTACTTGCTGTATAAAAGATCTATATTATGAGATTATCAGATTCTGCAATAGATAATATCAGAAGTTAAGTCAGAAGACTACTTTAGGCATTACTAAGATAAAGATATTTTTGTATCCATTTTAATAAAGCTTGGCAACTTTTTTCCAACTAAATAATGTCAATTGAATTTTTCAAGAAGAAAACTATGAAGGCCAGGTGTGGTAGTGCACACTTGTAATCCCAGTACCTGGGAGACTAAGACAGGAGAATCGCAGGTTCGCAGCCAGCCTCAGCAACTTAGTGAGGCCCTCTGCAACTTAGCGAGATCCTGTTTCAAAATAAAAAAATAGTAAGCCGGGCGTGGTGGCGCACACTTGTAATCCCAGTACCTGGGAAGATGGCAGGTTTGCGGCCAGCCTCAGCTACTTAGTGAGGCCCCCCTCAACTTAGTGAGACCTTGTTTCAAAATAAAGACTAAAAAATGGGGCTGGGGGTATAGCTCCGAGGTAGAATGCCGCTGGGTTCAATTCCCAGTACCGTGAATGAATGAATGAATGAAATAGAGCTGAGGTTGTAGCTCGGAGGTAGAATGCCCCTAAATTCCATCCCTAGTACTACTAAAAAAAAAAATGAAGATCAAATACCTTAACTTCTCTAACAGACCCTTCTGCCTAATAAATAGCTTATCAATGTAGCCCAAAGAATATTCATATAGTATTCTTAGCTAGGAGCCAAAGATTCCTACTTCAGAGAAGTTTATGGTCAGTCAGATAGAGAAAATACAATTTTATTTCATTGGCTCTAAATTTCATTTGTAGAAATTCTATTTTTAGTTTCCTTAATCTTTATAAATTTTTTTTCCTCCAGTTTCTTCCAACTGGAGATGGAACCCAGGGGCATTCTACCTCCGAGCTCCACCCCCAGTCCTATTTTTTTATTCTTTATTTTGAAACAGGGTTTCACTAAGTTGCAGATGGCCTCACTAAGTAGCTGAGGCTGGCCACAAACCTACAATCCTCCTGTCTCAGCCTCCCAAGTACTGGGATTACAGGTGTGCAACCACGCCCAGCTTGAAAAATGTTTTGATAGCTTTGTTTTTCTAATGTTTTTAACTTTTCTTTAACTCTTTTTTTTTTTTTGCGGTACCGGGGATTGAACCCAGGGGCGTTCTACCTCCGTGCTACACCCCTGGCCCTATTTTTTTATACTTTATTTTGAAACCGGGTCTCACGAAGTTGCAGAGGGCCTCACTAGGAAGAGAGAGAGAGACAGGGAGAAAGAGAGAGAGAGAGAGAGAGCTGAGGCTGGCCGGGAACGGGATCCTCCGGTCTCCGCCTCCCAAAGTACTGGGATTACAAGCGTGCGCCACCACGCCCGGCCTCTTTAACTCTTTTAATTAGTTGTTTAATCATATTTACCTTAAAGATTACACCTAAGCCTAAACTGGGCGTGGTGGTACATGCCTGTAATACCAGTAGTTGGGAGGCTGAGACAGGAGGATTGCAGGTTCAAGGCCAGCCTCAGCAACTTAGTGAGACCCTGTTTCAAAATAAAAAATAAAATAGGGCTGGGAATAGAGGTCAGAGGTAGAATGGCCCTGGGCTCAATCTCCAGTACACACACACACACACACACACATTACATCTAACAATTCTAATGCCTGAGTTGTGGTAGAATTCAATCCTGCTGGAGTTGGCTGACTTGCTCATAGTGAATGGTCCTTTGTATGTATTTATAAATTGTGGATTGTATGCTCTTCTTTCTTAGGGTTTTTTTTTTTGTGGTACTGGGGATTGAAGCCAGGGGTGTTCTACCTCCGCACTACACTCCTGGCCCTATTTTTTTTTATACTTTATTTTGAAACCGGGTCTCACGAAGTTGCGGAGGGCCTCACTAGGTAGAGAGAGAGACAGACAGCCAGAGAGAGCTGAGGCTGGCCGCGAACCCGGATCCTCCTGTCTCTGTCTCCCAAAGTACTGGGATTACAAGCATGCGCCACCATGCCCGTCCTTTCTTAGGGTTTTTTTTTTTTTTTTGCGGTACCGGGGATTGAACGCAGGGGCGTTCTACCTCTGCGCTACACCCCCCGGCCCTATTTTTTTATGCTTTATTTTTGAAACCGGGTCTCACGAAGTTGCGGAGGGCCTCACTAGGTAGATAGATAGATAGATAGATAGACAGACAGACAGACAGACAGACAGACAGATAGATAGATAGAAAGAAAGAGAGAGAGAGAGAGAGAGAGAAAGGAGAGAGATCGATCGATTGATCGATCGATCGTGCGCGCGCGCATGCGCGCTGAGGTTGGCCGCAAACCCGGATCCTCGGGTCTCCGCCTCCCAAAGTACTGGGATTACAAGCGTGTGCCACCACGCCCAGCTTTCTTAGGGTTTTAATGAGCATGTTAAACCCACTGTTGAGACCTACTGCTCAGAAAAAAAGATTCCTTTCAACATATTATTGCTCACTGGTACCTTGTCACTCAAGAGCTCTATACAGATATAAAATGGGATTAATGTTATTTTCATGCCTGCTAACACAACATTCATTCTACAATCCATAGATCAAGGAGTAATTTCTATTTTAAAATTGTATCCTTTAAGAATACATTTTAAAGCTGGCGTGGTGGCACATGCCTTTAATCCCAGTACTTGGGAGGCTGAGACAGGAGGATCGCAGGTTCGAGGACAGTCTCAGCCTCAGTAGAGAGACTCTCAGCAACATGGTTAAGACCCTGTCTCAGCAATGTAGTGAGTCTTTCAGCAACCTAAGGAGACCATTTCCAAACAAGAAAATAAAAGGGGCTGGGGGGTGTAGCTCAGAGGTAGAATACCCCTGGGCTCAATCCTCAGTACTACATACACACACACACACACACAAAAAGAATACATTTTATAAAACTATAGTTGCAGCTGGGCACAGTGGCACACACATGTAATCCCAGTACTTGGGAGGCAGAGACAGGAGGATTACAGGTTCAAGGCCAGTGTGTAGTAACTTAGTGAGGCCCTGTTTCAAACTAAAAAATAAAGCAGGGATGGGGCTATAGCTCAGAGGTAGAATGTCCCTGGATTCAATCCCCAGTAAAACACACACACACACACACACACACACACACACACACACTATAGATAGATAGACAGATAGATAGATAGATGATAGACAGATAGATGATCTGGGCAAATTGAAAATCTTTTAGAAAGGATTCACCATTCTAGATGCCATTAAGAGACCAAAATATCAACATTAATAGGAGTTTAGAAGAAGCTGACAGCAACCCCAATGGATGAAGTAACTGCAGATGTGGAGGAAGTAGCAAGAGAACTAGAATTAGAAGTGGATCCTGAAGTCACTGAATTGCTTCAATCTCATGGTAAAATTTTAATGGATGAGGATTGCTTCCTAAATGAGCAAAGAAAGTGGTTTTTTGAGATAGAACCTACTCCTGATGAAGATGCTATGAATACTCCTGAAACGACAGCAAAGGATGCAGAATATTACACAGACTTAATTGGTAAAGCAGCAGCATTTACTTATAAATAAATAAAGCAGTACTTATTTATAGTGTTTTTTTAATTATTCCCCTATGTTTATGAGTGAGACTAGGAATGTTTTAATATTTGGAAAAAAATGTTAAAGGTCAAGAAACAATCATCAATCCATTTACTCCTTTTCCATGTATCCTCTGCTCTTCTTCACAGCACCTAAATTCCATTAGAATACAAGCTCTGAGAGGGCAGGGAGCTTTGCCTGTGTTGTTCACCACTATATCCTCAGTACCTAGAGCAGTATTTGGCACATAGCCGTTAATCAAGAAACATTTATTGAATGAATAGTTGTAAACAGAAATATTTTTTAAATTGCTTATATTTTAAATGAAACTGTAACAGATAATCTGTTTTCATTTATAACTCTAAAGAGGAGGACAATAACAGAGTATGGAAAAAGAATTAACATTTATTTGGCTGAAAAAAAGATAAAGGGAGCTGGGTATGATGGTGCACGCCTATAATCCCAGTACTTGGGAGACTAAGACAGGAAGATCACAAATTTGAGGTCAGACTCAACAACTTAGCAAGATCCTGTTTCAAAAATAAAAAATAAAAAAGGTGGGATGTAGCTCAGTAGGAGAGAGCCCTTGGGTTCTATCCCCAGTACCAAAAATAATGGATGGATGGATGGGTGGGTGGATGGATGGATGGATGAATGGATGGATGGATGGATGGAAGGAATGAATGAATGAATGAATGAATCAAAGGCCAGGTTTTTAAAGTTCTGTTTCATGGGCTGGGGAATGAGGCTCGGGGATAGAGCACTTGCCTAGCTTGTGTGAGGCCCTGGGTTCAATACTCAGAATGACAATAAATAAATTGTTTCAATAATCTTTTATTTTTATAAATAGCGTTGCAGACCTGCCAGTGCCCCTACAACTACATATACCAAGTCCAAAAGAAACAAGCACCTTTAACTCAGTGGAAAAGTGAAAACAATACTAAAATTACAAATACTTATACTATTACCACTAGTTTTGACAGAGGTATTAAAAAATTAGGAGGCGCTAATCAAAGTGGAAATCCTTAACAAAATATAAATTTCTCACTAAATGTATATAAAACTCTTTAATACTATAAGAAGCATACTAATTCCATGTTCTTACTTTTCCCCATATCCCTTTTTTTAAATAGAGGACAAGTTTTGCAGTGGAACTAGAAAGGCTGAGCACAATGAACAGAGTTAGGAAGTTTTACCTTGAGTCCTGTTTTCTCATCATCACTTCCATTATTTGTAGACGGTGTCTCATCTCCTTGCCTGGAAACCAAGACAAAATCTTCACTATTAAGAGTAGATACTGAGTCTGAGGAGACACTGATTTTTCCAACAGAAGCCTTGTCATCCATAACTCAAGAATGAGGTTCAACTCATGAATGATTAAATATTTTTAAGTGCCTGAAAAACAAAAATCATAAAGATACTCATATAGAATGTCTGCCAGAGATTCAACATGTTCTAATTCTTACAAAACATATACAGAAAAACTTAAAAAATACTTCCAAAATATTTTCCCAGGATGTTCACTACTTAAATTTAGGCTTTTTATTCTGCTAAGGGAATTTTATACCATTTAGGGTCAATATATTTCATACTTCAAATAAATAAGACATATTCCCTTCAGCATAACGCTGGCTACCTACAGTGATTTCTTTGGCATATATTGCAACTCTCATCTTGGCCTCCAAAAATAATGGAATACTAAACTTCTGTTTTCTACCCTTTAATTTGTAAAGCTATACACATAAATGAAATGGATGCACTTGGTTATTGTGACAGAATATTAACAAAGGTTTCCCTAGCATTATCAATATTTAACTTTAAAATACAATCATGCTTTTAGCAAACAAAATTTCACATTAATATCCAAGGGAGAAAAATTCAAGGCAGGGCAAGCATGAATTACTAGAGCTGGGAAATATCTTGCATAGCAAGAAATATGAAGTCCATTATAAACTCAGACTTCCCACACCAATATTTGGAACACAACTCAATATGAACATTATACAACGAATGAGTTCCATGCCAAAAATCCCCAGGAAAAAATATAAGGATGCATCACTTATGAAAAGCTATCCAATTATTTATGGACTCCTAGAATACACTCAAATACATCCATCATTGAAAAATCTGGTTCTTCATTTCCATTTGGTTGCCAAAACATTAGCATAACAATACAACATTATAAGGAGAGTCCTAACCAATTAAGAAGCTACAGCTCTATGCTCACTGCGTCAGTAAGGTTGTGAGAGTCTATCGAATCTCTCTAATAGAGAAGCTCTGACTTATGCTTTGTATTGTTATTGAATATGAATTTACTGAGCACATACCATATGAAAAACACTATTTCCACCTCTAGGGCCCACAATAAAAACCTGGTAGCAGGAATTACATAATCCCTGAATATTATAGTTACAAGAAAACTTAAAATTATCATCAACACTGTTAGACAAATAAAGAAATGACAATCCCAAGAGAAGAAATAAGGTCATTTAACTAGTTACTGGCACAGCTAAGGCTAGATCCTGGACTCTGCTTTTTATTTAAACAAATTCCCTGCTTAAAGGTTACCACAGGTCCACATTTTATAGGATCAAATCTAAATAGCATGACATTCGAAAACACTTAAAAATGATGTTGTGAAAAAATTTTTAATGTTATTTTAATTCATCCACTCAATGAATACTCATTGAGCATCTGTGTATAAAGGGTAAGCTATGGTAAAAAAAATTAGACCCTTGCTCTATAGGAGTTTATAGTTTAGTAGAAAACAGAGGGAAACCGTACAGAATGATAGGTTTTGATTTAAAGAAAATTATGGGAACATGTTAGGAGAGAAAATAATTTACACCTTTGCTAGGGATACACACTTTAATATATCCAGATATTTGCCCTCATAGAATCCTCTTCCTAGAATGATTTCCTAGCTTCTATACTTGATCAACTCCAATTTGAGCTAAACCTCCTTCTCTTGGTAGTCTTCTCAGTCTACCTGCCCATTCTGACTTCAGAATCAAACTGTTTCCCTTATTTCTGTTCCCACAGCATTTATTTGCTTTTTTTTTTTTTTACATGACCTATTGTGTTGTTTTATAATTTGATGGTGAGTGCTTTTTTTTTGGTACTGGGGATTGGCCCTATGAGCATTCTACCCCTGAGCTACACCTCCATCCCTTTTTATTTTTTATTTTGAAACAGGGTCTTACTAAGTTGCTGAGGCTGGCCTTGAGACTGCAATCTTCTTGTCTCAGCCTCTCAAGTACTGGGATTACAGGTGTGGACCACCATGCCCAACTGAGTGACTCTTATTGAACTATCACATCTCTAAAAATGGAGCTTAGGTTCTAGTTCACATAATATTAAATGACTACAATGCAAAGTGTGCAAAATGATAGGTGCTCTGGAGAATGGTAGGAAGGGGGATGGCAGTGCAAGGCATTTGGGAGAAGTTTCACAGATGGTGTAATTTTTTTCAAGGTAATGTAATTAGTTTGGAAACAGGGTCTTGCTAGGTTGCTGAGGCTGTCTTCAAAGCTGTGATTGTACTGTCTCCACCTCCCAAGTACAGGGATTACAGGCACGTGTCACCATGCCAGGCTAAAGATACCTTTTTGGTTTTTTTTTTTTTTGCAGTACCGGGGATTGAACCCAGGGGCGTTCTACCTCCGTGCTACACCCCTGGCCCTATTTTTTATACTTTATTTTGAAACCAGGTCTCACGACATTGCGGAGGGCCTCACTAGGTAGAGAGAGAGACAGAGACAGAGACAGAGAGAGCGAGAGAGAGAGCAAGAGAGAGCGAGAGAGAGAGCTGAGGCTGGTCATGAACCTGGATCCTCCCGTCTCCGCCTCCCAAAGTACTAGGATTACAAGCGTGCGCCACCATGCCTGGCCTAAAGATACCTTTTTAATGCCACAGATTTGGGCCTTTTCCCCAAACACTCAGTACTGAGTAAAGGAGTTTTTTTCTCTTTTTAGAACTTGTATTTTAATACAAGTTCATGTTCAATCAGTTTTTGTCCATCTCTGTCTTTTTTTTGTTTTGTTTTGGTACTGGGTACTGGGAATTGATCTCAGGGGCATTCTACATCCAAGCTGCATCCTCAACCCTTTTTATGTTGAAACAGAGTCTCACTAAGTTGCTGAGGTTGACCTCAAATCTGCAATCCTCCTATCTCAACCTCCTAAATACTGGGATTACAGATGTGCACCTCTGTGCCTGGCTTTATCCATCTTTTAAAATGTGATAAATAGTAGAACAGCAAGAAGCCAGGGTAAATTGTCTAAAGCTACGATCTCAGAGACACTAACAACTTTCTACAATACTCTGTACATAAAAAGAACTTTATTTTGGTATTTATGATATGGAACTAAGATCTGGCAGGCTCAAAGTTCCACCTATTTTCTTTGAGGAGGTGATAGGAAAATAGACTTCATAAGATACCTTACTATTTGTTTTGGCAACTGAAAGTAACTGAATCACTCAGCAGGAACGAGGTTTATCAAAACACTAAGTAGTACAGGAAAAAATGACACAATAATACTGCTTTTCTCTGGCCTGTATGGACGGAAGGAAGGAGGGAGTCCACATACTCCAGAAGCTCTGGATAAGATCACCCCTTATCCACCAGACCTCCACAATAAAGAGGTGCCCCAGAACTCCATGTACAATATTCTAGAGATTAACAACATCTGTTGTAAGACCCTGAGGACTACTTCTGTTTTTAATCCCTACTTATGTCAGTTACCATGAGAAGCCCCCTACTCTTGATTCTTCATCCTCCAGTCTATACTTCCAATATCTGTGGACAATAAAATATAAACTCCCCCCCTCCACAATACCCTGCACTACCATCCCCCTTCCTACCACTCTCCACAGCATCTCTCACCATTTGACAGATTTCATACTTTAGTCACTTAAGTATTATGTAAGCTAGAACCTAAGCTCCATTTGTGTTGCATATTCACCACCCGGAACAATGTCTGGCACATAGTAGGTGCTTGAACATTTATTAAAGAAGTAGGATAAATGGCAAATAAAAATGGAAAAGAGAAAGAGCTATCAATGAAAAGGTAAGATCAACTTTTATAAACTGACAATAGAAACAACAGTCCTATTTGTGATGATGAAGCAAGCAATTAGGAATCTGGAAAAACCCAACTTAGAAGACTGGTTGTAGGAGCTGGGGGTGTACATCAGTGGTGAAGCACACGCCGTATCATGCATCCCCACAGCACCACCCTCACTGAAAAAAAAATACTGGTTCTACTACTGAAGAATAGCATAAGCCTGGTCACACTGAGCCTCAGTGTCCTTAACAGATAATGTTACATTATCTACTAGAGCTACTGTAAAAATTACTAAGCACTGTATATATGAAACACTTACCAATGTATATAGCATTGTAATTATTCAATAGTTAAAGCTTTTCAAAAACTAACTTTTATTTTTTTGGTACTGGGGGTTTGAACCCAGGGGCATTCTACCTCTGAGCTACACCCCCAACCCTTTTTATTTTTTATTTTGAAATCGGGACTCACTAAGTTACAAAGCACTAACCTTGAACCTGCAATCCTATCTCACCCTCCCAAGTACTGGGATTATAGGACTGGCCACCATGCCTAGCTTCAAAAACTAACTTTCAATTAAAAAATATAAGATATTAACTGACTTAAGTAATCTGATTTAGAAAACAGACTACTAGTGCCAAAGTTTATAGATTTCTAATTTCACATTCTAATTTGTTTTTATCAAAATAAATGTGAAGGAATACTTTTAATTAAAATGCCTATCTTTATACAACACAAAACAATAAGATGTACACATTATCTAATTTTATCATCCGAATGATTCTGTAAAATTGACAAGAGTAAGGATTACCATCCCATTTTAAGTAAGTCAATACACATATGGATACCATGATATTTGGTAAGCACTCATGGTGTGTCTCCTTTTATGGAAGCATGTTGTTACCGAGAGGGCCATTTGGTGAGTCCAAGTTTAGGGATGTTTCCTTCTCTACATCTCTTTGAGTAAAGTCAATTGAGGTGAAAGGTAATTCTTTCACTTATGCAGCCTCCTGAATCATACCCAGAAAGTTCAATTATACTATATTTTTCATTATATCTACCCTTTCATTATTTTTATCCTTACTGACACATAAAAGACCACTAAGGATTTTGACTGAAAATTAGTCTCATGATATCAAAACTCTTTATAAACTTTTTGCCCAAATTCACCGCTCTGTGCCATTAAAATGACACGTTTATGCCCAACCATGAACTTCTGCAAAGACCATAGAAAAAACTACACTTAATTCTTATGAAGATTCATATTCAAACTCGGTCTTCTCCAGATCTGAAATGGAAATAACTCCCCATGATAAGAGTTCTCTTGACAGGCTTTCAAAAGCAGCTGGCTCCTGGATAATCAGTGTTGACTTTTTAAGAACTTCAACTTCTTTTGGACAGAGTACCATTAGATATTTTTGTCTTGTTTCTAGTCACTAACATCATTCTGAGCAATAACAAACAGTGAACTTGCAGTGGCATGGATTTGCTAATGTTTTTGCAATTAATAGGAACAAAAATTACCTCCCCGTAAGTGACCTACCTAGCTTAAAAAAGGGGTGTGGATGATTCTCATAAATGAACTTGACATGGTGAAGACAAAATGTGCTAGTGCACAACCACTAGTGTAGACATCATTTTACCTTTATTTCCTTGGTTCTGTTAAGGCATTCTTACTGAAGGAATAGCAGTCACTGCCTCTACCTCTACCACTTCAGTGGGACTCCCAACTATCACCATCAACTATTCTCCCAAAAATCTAACTTCCTGACTTCTCACCAAACCCCACTAACCTTCCTTTTTTAAAAGCCATCAATAACACAAAATACATTGGGCACGGTGGCACATACCTGTAATCCCAAGTACTTGAGAGGCTGAGACAGGAGGATCACAAGTTCGCGGCCAGCATCAGCAATTTACAGAGGCCCTCCACAACTTAGTCAGACCCTATTTCCAAATAAAAAATAAAATAGGTCTGGGGGTATGTATAGCTTGGAGGGGGAATGCCTCTGGGTTCATTCCCCAGTGCCACAAAAATAAGTAAATAAATAACACAAAATGTCAAAACCCAAAAAATTCTTTCAGTTCTCACCTTTTATCTGCTGAAGTAAATGCAAGTGATGACCATTTCTTTATCCTGAAACTCTTAGCTCTTTGCTTCCATTTTCTACCTCTGACTACCTTTTCTCCTCAGGTTCCTTTTCCTCTGCCTATTTTTGAAATTTCATCCTTCTTCCTTTTTCCTAATTATATCATTAGCTAACATGGTTATATCTTTTCACTGTATGCTGAAAATACTGAAGCCCCATCTTTTCTCTTGAATCCCACATGAGTGTTTGTTTACTATCTTGTCTATTCACTGTCAAGTGTCTAAACATGTGCCATACACTAGGTATAGGTTTATGGTGAGGGGAAAAAAAGGCTTACAGTGGTAGAGAAAATGAACTAGTAAACAAGTCATTATAATACAGTACAGTACTTGGTATGCAAAGAGTGTCATGAGAATATATGGCAGGGCTCAACTACATGTGCCCCATGGTCATCTCAAAAACAATTTCACGCATCCAAAACCAAACCATGTAACCCTTCACGCATCACAGAAGCACATCCTCCCTTTCTATCCTGATTAACAACCACAGATACAAGACTCCCCTCCCCAAAAAAGAAAACTCTGACTATTCCTTTTCTAATCCTCCCATTCCTCATGTCACAGACTTACACTTTATACTCTTTCACCTTAGCTATGACAAAGGTCTCCCCTTTCTAGACTCTAGTCATGGATCATCCAAGCTCCATAGTTATGTCATTTCTAAAACTTAGAAATGATCCTATATCCAACCCCTCCCTGCCTTCCTCAAAACCTTTCATTCTCCTGACTAAAAACAGAACAAAATTCAAACTCCTTATATCATTTCGACTTCAAAATCTGCAACTAACCTACGATCCCAGTCTTATCTCCTTCTATCAAACCATACCAGACAACCAACCAAATATTTCACTCATTCTCATGCTTTCAAGCCTTTGCAATGTGTTGCTTCCTAAATGAGGAATGTGTCTTTGTTTCCCCAGTTAGTGTTTTTCCTTTCCCATCAGCAATCTAGTGAAACAATCAAGTATTCAACCTCCCCCTTCCCCTTCTGCAATGTTCATCATTTCCTGATAGGGCTCTAAGGCTCTCTGTTTGTTTCAAGTTCTAACAAGGATTACAGCACTTACCACACAATAAAATGATGTTCACCTCTCTTCTACCCCACTGCACTGATTGGTCCATTCATTCCAGAAAGAATTACTAATTATAAACCATCATACCAAATGCTGGGAATATATGGGCACAAACAACAGTTCTCCTATACTATTTGTGGACAAGGATCTTTTGTTTTATGCATATTACCTTCATATTCTTGCTTACTGGTAGTGCTCAATAGATTTGGTTGGTTGATGTCAGTCCTCCAAATCCATGGTTTCTTCACCCATGGATTCAACTGAGGACCAAAAATATTCATGGGGAAAAAAAAAAACTTTGTCCATACTGAACACATGTAGATTTTTTTCTTGTCATTATTTCCTAAACAATATAGTATAACAACTATTAAGATGGCATTTAAGCCTGGCGTGGTGGCACATGCCTGTAATCCGGGTATTTGGGAGGCTGAGACAGGAGTATCACAGGTTCACGGCCAGCCTCAGCAATTTAGCGAGGCCCTATTTCAAAATACAAAATAAAATAGGGCTGGGGTATTTATGTAGCTCAGAGGTAGAATGCTCCTGGGTTCAATTCTCAGCACCACACACACAAAAAAAGATAGCATTTACATTGTATTAGGTATTCTAAGTAATCTAAAAATGATTTAAAGTATACAGAAGAGCCAGATGTGGTGGTGCACGCTTGTAATCCCAGTACTTGGGAGGCTGAGACAGGAGGATTGCAGGTTTGTGGCCAGCCTCAGCAATTTACTGAGGCCCACCACAACTTAGCGAGACTGTTTCCAAATAAAAAATAAAATAGGGCTGGGAGTATAGCTCACAGGTAGAATGCCCGAGTGTTCGTTCTCTCTCTGTCTCTCCTCTCTCTTCTCTTCTCTTCTCTCTCTCTCCCCTCTCTCCTCTCTCTCTCTTTCTCCTCTCTCTCTCTCTCTCTCACACACACACACACACAACACACACACACAAATCAATCAATCAAATAAAGTACACAGAAGGATGTGCAAGGATGTCCACAGGTTTTATGGAAATATTGTTCCATTCTGGTATGCAGGGGAGGATCCTAGAACCAATCCTCCACAGATACTGACTGATGCAGGTTGATTGGGGATGTGGATACAGATGATGATTAGAATTAAGAGACTCAAAAAGAACCAGCCTCCCTGACTCTTCATCAAGACCCCAACTGTCATGGCCAACAAAACAGTTCAAAGACGTTGAGTCAAAAGCATACCCTGGATTTGAATCCCTCTGACCCCAACACTTCCATCACTTCCCTCCCAATCCTCCCTCATCGTTTTTGTAGTTCAACCACTGAACAAACGAGTACAGCTTTACTGAATATTAAGTTAATACTGAAGTCATCTTGCTAAATATAAAAGGAAGATAATTCTCATTATTGAGTTCCAATTATATGCCCGACATGGTTCTAAAGAGTTCTACACGCATTATTACCAATCTTCACACTAACCTTGCGAAATCGGTATTAACTTACATGACAGATAAATTGAGGCTTAGATAGGTTGAATAACTCGCTTAAGTTCACAGAGAAAATTACGGAACTTGGTCCAAGCCCAGAACTCTAGGTGTCTCTCTCCTCCTTGGTGTCCCTATCTCCATGTTCTCCTCATTCCAATTCATCTTTTATGCTGCTCCCAGTTGTATCCTTCTATAACACAGACCTGGAAGATTACTCTCTGTTCAGAAAAAAAGAACAAGACAGGAAGTAGCAAAAGAATCAACTTTCAAAGATGCTAGTCAGCTAATTCCTGTGGGTTTATAGCCCTTTAAAATTAAACAAGGGGCTGGGGTGTAGCTCACTGGTAAAGAACGTGCTTAGCATGCATGAAGCCCTGGGTCTGATCCCCAGCACCAAAATTAAATTAAATTAAATTAAATCAAAAGGCAGGGTATAAAGAAGTTATAAAAATCATACTATATAAGTTTTAGCTTTTTAATTTGGTTTCCCTACACTGGTTTTCACACAAAATTCTGTCTATTCTCAAAGAGGGTGGGACAAATCTAACAAAAAACTCAATTGAAAACAATCCTATATTTAAAAAATAAACTCCTTTCCATCACTACTAACTGCTAAACAATAGATGTGTTTTTTTTTTTACATCTGACTCTGAATTTGGGAGCTGTTTCTTTTAATTATTCTTGTGACCAAAGAGCACCATATTCATTTATGTCTTCTGATTAATTTCAGCTTAGGCTGTGTGTGTGTGTGTGTGTGTGTGTGTGTGTGTTACTGGGGATAAAACCCAGGCGGTATTCTACCTCCGTGCTACACCCCCAGCCCTATTTTTAATTTGGAAACAGGGTCTCACAAAGTTGCTGAGATCCTTGCTAAGTTTCTGAGTCTGGCTTAGAACCTGTGATCCTCCTGTCTCAGCCTCCCAAGTACTGGGATTATAGGTGTGCGACACCATGCCAAGCTTTAGTTTAGCTTTAAAAACCAAAACCAAAAGAGAACTCAGTCATCTTGGGCATAATTGCAATTAAAGGCAAGAAACCCCAGCCTAACTAAAATTCACTCTAAGATGGACTTTAACCTATGATGCCTCTAACAACTTATTACTTTTAACTACGTGACTTTTGTTCAATTCTAGATGAACTAAAAAAGACACCTGAACTAAATAAATACAAGACTTTCTAAAGCAAAAGTAAAAGTTTTAAAAAAACGTATTACAGTCAGGCGTGGTGGCGCACGCTTGTAATCCCAGTACTTGGGAGGCTGAGACCAGAGGATCCGGGTTCGCAGCCAGCCTCAGCTACTTAGTGAGGTCCTCTGCAACTTAGTGAGACCCTGTTTCAAAATAAAGAATAAAAAAAATAGGGCTGGGGGTGTACCTCGGAGGTAGGATGCCCCTGGGTTCAAACCCCAGTACCACAAAAAAAAATGTTTTACAAGTTGTAATCTTTTTATATTGGTGGTTAAATATGCATAATATGAGCTGGGCGTGGTGGCAAATGCCTATAATCCCAGTACTTGGGAGGCTGGACAGGAGGATTGCAGGTTCGAGAACAGCCTTAGCAAATAGTGATACTCTTATCAACCTAGCAAGACACTGTTTCCAAATAAAAATAAAATAGGACTGAGGGTGTAGCTCAGAGGTAAAATGACCCTGGGTGCAATCCCCAGTACCACCACCCAGTACCTGTTAATAGGTACCACTAACACCATTAACAGTAACTCCCCACACCCAGCTCTGTCTCTATGAATTTGACTACTTTATGTACCTCATAAGCAATGGGATTATAGAATATTTTTCCTTTTTTTTTTGCGGTACCGGGGATTGAACCCAGGGACGTTCTACCTCTGCGCTACACCCCCAGCCCTATTTTTTATAGTTTATTTTGAAACCGGGTCTCACGAAGTTACGGAGGGCCTCACTAAGTAGAGAGAGAGAGACAGGGAGAGAGAGAGAGAGAGCTGAAGCTG
>PVJS01022987.1:0-30023 GCA_004027185.1 Glis glis | reverse complement strand
AAAAAAAAAAAAAAAAAAAAAAAAAAAAAAAAAAAAAACTTTTATTTATTTATTTATTTATTTATTTATTTTTAATTTTGAAACAGGGTCTTGCTAAGTTGCTGCAGGTGGCCTCAAATCTGTGATCCTCCTGTCTCGGCCTCCCAAGTACTGGGATTACAGGAGTGGGATTACAGGATATATATATATATAGGATATATATATATATAGGATATATAGGATATATATAGGATATATATATAGGATATATATAGGATATATATATGGGATATATATATAGGATATATATAGGATATATATATAGGATATATATATAGGTATATATGTAGGAGAGAGAGAAATTTTTATAAATGAGGAAAGAAATTATATTGCAGAACCCACCGTAACATTATAAAATTAATTATCTACTAGTGGCTGGAGACTGGAGGGAGGGGAATGGGAAGTTGCTGTTTAGTGGGCATAGAATTTCAATCTTGCAACATTATGATAAAGTTCTGGTTGCATAAGAATGTGATAACACTTAACACTACTGTACACTCAGAAATTACTAAAATGCTCAGCTTTATGTTATGGAGTTTTTCCACAATAAAAAAAATGTTAATGCAGCCGGGTGTGGTGGTGCATGCTTGTAATCCCAGTACTTGGGAGGCTGAAACAGGAGGATTGCAGGTTCACGGCCAGCCTCAGCTACTTAGTGAGGCCCTCCACAACTTAGTGAGACCCTGTTTCAAAATAAAGAATAAAAAATAGGGCCGGGGGTGTAGCTCGGAGGTAGAATACCCCTGGGTTCAATCCCCAGTACTGCAAAAAAAAAAATGTTAATGCAAAATAAATGATCTCATTGGCTCTTTGAAGTATTGCTGCCAGGGTTCCCTATCTGAAGCTCACTCCATTTATACCCAGCCTTTCTCTCTTTCCCAAATTTCTCTCCAGGGAACATTTCTCACCCCTTTATAATCCCACGCCATTCACTGCTAACCACGAATGTTGCTGGGTACATCAAAGTCTCCTCTGGTCAGCAGGATCTACTGTCCTTAATAGACAGGTGACATCATTAGACATTCACCCCAGCCCAGGAAACCCTGCAAAGAATTTGTTGGAACACAGAGGGCTCTCATCTCAACAGAAATTCTGGTAAATAAAAGTGTAGAGATGTTTAAGTTTTATACCTCACATAAAGAGCAGAAATATAGAATAATGACAATCGTCGCGCTGCTTGACAGAATGTTCCCATTGTGTTATGGTTTAATGTGTGTATTTGTGTAGCATCATCTGTCCTCACCGATGGTGATTCTCTCTTTTTATCACCTGTCAGACTAAGAAACAATGTGTGACCAACAGTTTTCATTGAATAAAAGTTTCTGCCTGAGGAAATAAATGCCTAAAATCCAAGCACAAGAATCAGGTTTCCAGTTTAAAAATGGAGCTATCAGTAGGCTTAAGTAATGTGACATCTAGAACAGTGCCACTGGTGAATTAATTGGCTGTGTGTAGGTTTGTGTTATATTAAAAACTAAAACAACAACAACAACAATAATAATGATGATGATGATGATGATAAACTAAAAGAATGCCTATCCTGATCAGGTAGAAAAATTTATTTAGTTTTTTTTTTTTTTTTGCAGTACTGAGGATTGACCCCAGGGGCATTCTACCTCTGGGCTACACCCCCAGCCCTATTTTTTATTCTTTATTTTGAAACAGGGTCTCACTAAGTTGCGGAGGGCCTCACTAAGTAGCTGAAGCTGTCCGCGAACCCGGATCCTCCTGTCTCAGCCTCCCAAGTACTGGGATTACAAGCATGCGCCACCACGTCTGGCTAGCTTTAATTTTTAAGTTTTATTTTAATAAAAGTAATACTGTTTCAATTCATATTTCTTGATTTTGACTGTTTCTGTGAGAGAGATTTTCACAGTTTTTTTTAACCATGCTAGCTATGGGTGAGCAAAAAATAAGTTTTTCACGTTGATCATTTCTTTTCCTATCAGCAGAAGAAAATTTCCTTGTTCTTTTCCCCCTTAATTATGCCACATCTCCCACCCCTTAGATACACTGATTCCACAATCTTGCTTAAAGATTGAAATATTGCATTCAGAAATAGAAAAGGAATCCAAACCATCTATTTCCAAGACACAGAATGAGGCTTGGATGCGGTCAGCGTCCTAGAGGGGCGCTTCCTCTTTACCCCTGCCATCTCCACCTCCTCTCACCGCAGCCGCCTGAGGATGGAGCTCTTACAGGCTTTAAAGTACACAGCAGGTCAAGGAGCTGCTACTATCTCTGGTATCCAGCCCAATCACCAGGACCAATTTAACAAGATGAAGTAAGAGAGAAACCGCAGGGTCTGGTTCCAGGAATGCCGGCTTGAGCCACATCAACCCTCTCAGCCATCCGTTCACAGCAAGCTCCTCCCGAGGTGGATCCGGCCTCTGGAAAGGGCCCCGTGGGAAAGGCCCCGGCCAAGCATCCCTGGGCAAGGGGCAAAGCCGGCTTAAGCGTTTCCGTTTTCTCCTTGGCTTCTCCAATTACTACTGGCCTGTCCACTTCAAAATGTAAGAATTTAATTTTCCTATCTCAGCTTCCCACACAGAAGCTATATTTAGGAAGCTAACCATTCTACCGCGGCTGAGCACACTTTGTATGTATTCCTTGATTCTCAGAGTTACCTACTTCGGGGGGGGGGGGCGAGAGGAGTGGGGGTTTCTGGTTTAAATTTATGTTGCTTTTTTTTCTTTGAGGTACTGGGGATTGAACCCAGGGACATTCTACCTCCGAGCTACACCCCCAGTCCAATTTTTTTATTCTTTATTTTGAAACAGGGTCTCACTAAGTTGTGGAGAGCCTCACTAGGTAGCTGAGGCTGGCCCTGAACGTGGATCCTCCGGTCTCAGCCTCCTGAGTACTGGGATTACAAGCGTGCGCCACCACACCGGGCTTATGTTGCATTTTAATGTCTCAAAATCAACAAGCATAGTTTGTTTAAACTATGAGGAAAAACAGAGTCTGGGCTAATGCCGATCATTAAATTTCTATTAACTTAGAATTTTAAACATTTTTCATATATCTTAAGAACTGACATTTCTATAGTATCTAGATTATAGTCCAAATAAGTACTACCACTCACCACTGAATAACTTGTACACTATTTTACATTGGAGTAAAGTAGATTTAAGTCCTTTCTGTTGATATAAGCAATATAAATGGGTAAGATAACTCAAGAATGTCTTCAAGCATTTCCGACAAGGCCTACCCTAATGACCACTGACTAGGCTTCTCAATAAATAAATAAATAAATAAATGTACTATTGTAAAGCTCCAAAGTATCTATCTATGTTTTCTGTGTGGTCACAATAGTCAAAGAACAACTGTAAGCTACTTCTCAACATGTGCATGAAAGAGAACATGTTTTCCTGTCAGCCACCTTCGGCGCTCTCTAGGTCCCCTTTCTAATTGCATTTCTGGATGGATGTTAAAGGGCACTGTAGCAGAATCTGGGAATGCTGAGACCTTGTCATTTTGCACCATTTTTGCCTCCCAGATACCAAGCAATATGCTGATGCCAGACTAAAAGAAGTTTCTGGAGAGGCTGCTCGGATAACAAGGTATTATGGTACTCAAATGAAGCTATGAAATTGTTTATTTGTGGAGGTGACATCAGTTTCTGGACTTATCAGACTCTGAAAAGGCGAGTTCAATGTGTACCAGAGACACCTGTCACTGTCATCTGCAATCAGATGCGAGGACTTGAGAGGGTTTAAATCTATTGCTCAATTTAGTTTAGAAAAAAAATCATATTGTTTTTCAAGTATCGTGATTTGACGAAAAGAAGATGGCATCAGAACCTCTATCCCTAATTCAGAAATCCAAAGGGATGCTTCTTTTATTTTTCTTGACATGTATAGAGATAAATTACTTGTTCTTAAATATTCCATTTAATCAACAATTTCATCAGCAAAGAAAATTTATATTAATTGAGCAATTATTTTGCCAAGCACTGTGCTAGTTCTGCTCGTTAACATATTTGATTCCCACAACAATATGAGATAGATATATTTATCTCCACTTTGCAGGTGGGAAAAGAGGGGTTTAAAGAGAATAAATAACATGCCCCAAATCACAAAAACTACTATGGAACTGAGATCCAAATTCAGGTCAATCTATGCCAATGCCCAGGCTTCCGTCATTGTAATTCCCATTAGGATGTTTATTACAGTTTATTTGATACCATGTCCTCTGCTTGATTATAAAATCATATTGCTCATTTCAAAACAATTAAGACCACATTATAGCATGGCTTTGGGTCATATAGAGGTCAAGCCATGGTTTCCAAACTATAACAATATGATCAAGCCCTAAGACGATCTTGACCCAAATCCTGAAACCATTAAAATATTCCACCATCTTTCAGAATAGATAAGTCAGTTAATTCTTCTTTTTCAGATAGAAGAAAACTGAGATCTAAAGAAAGGTAATAATTTTTCATTCATTCTTGAAGACATAGAATTGGTCCTTCTTTCTTCTGATTATATGATATAAACTAGCTGTACTCAAATACCACTCCTGATGTGCATGGGGAAAGAGAGCTGCACAAAATAGAATTAACCTTCACCTGCCCTTGGGCGAAAGCCAAAGACCCTCGAATGAACCTTATAAACAGATGTTCGTTTTAACACCTACCTTACCCTGAGGTCTCTTGCCCAACATTTTGCAATAATAGAGACATCAAGAGAAATGTTTGTCACTGCTATTCTTGCAACAAGGCTTTTTTTGGCTTCTGTGAAAATAGAAGCACCATGAATTACATGCTCAAACATGTCCACATTCTTGGCAAAGCAACAGAAAAATCTTGGGGGGTCAGATTGGTGATGGAATATCTACCACCTAGATGTTTTATAGCTACACTTTATAAATGACCAAAGAATGTGCAATGGATATCGGAAAGTCAGAACAAATTTTACAAGGCTGCTCTAGAACAACATCAAGGCAACCTTGCAAGCCAGAAACAAAATATCTCCACCCATCTGAATAATTTGTGCAGAAAGTTTTAAGAGAAAGCGGGGACTAGAAAATCTAGTGAGACCAAAATTTTTTTTTTTTTTTGCGGTACCGGGGATTGAACCCAGGGGCGTTCTACCTCCGCGCTACACCCCCGGCCCTATTTTTTATACTTTATATTTGAAACCGGGTCTCACAAAGTTGTGGAGGGCTTCATTGTGTAGAGAGAGAGAGAAAACGAGAGAAACAGGGAGAGAGAGAGAGAGAGAGAGAGAGAGCTGAGGCTGGCCGCGAACCCAGATCCTCCGGTCTCCACCTCCCAAAGTACTGGGATTACAAGCGTGCGCCACCACGCCCAGCGTGAGACCAAAATTTGACCTCAAGTTTCTCATCTGCAAAGTGGAGACATAATAGTTTATGTATATAATTATTGCAAGGATCAAGTGAGATCATATGTAGGGAACTCAATATACATTGGTGGGATTGAAGGAAGTCTTAGGGTTTTCAAAGAGCAGGGCTGGCAATAATCACCTAACATCATTTTATTTTTCACTAGGCAAGTTTTAGTAACTTTTTTAGGCAAGTTTTTTCCAAGAGAGGTACTCAAGAGTCAGTTCATCCTCAAACTAGTAATGACATCCACGAGGCACTTCATATGCCTTTGTAACCAAACCTTTATTCTTACATAGTGGATTATGATAGTAAAACATTCCAAGAACCATTACTACATGGCAAAAGCACACGAACTGACTATAAAGATGGCCTGCTCGGTGTAATGGGTTGCTCCCTTTGTACACAAAGTATTTTCATTGCTTTCAATTCAGAGACTTCCCACTGCAGAATGACTTAAATACATGTGCTTAGGCTAAACAGAGAAACAAGAATCTTCTTTTAGATGTTGTTTTCTATGTTAGATTTCCTGTCTCAGTCTTTGCTATCTTGCTTTTTGTTTTGTTTTCGTTGCTGTTTTGTTTTTGTTTTTGTTTTGTCACGCCTGATCTGGAATGTAAGTAAAGGTTACAAGCAACAGGTCTAAACAGAGGTGACCTTAACCAAATTTACAACTGGTAAATGTTTGTGACAAATTCAGTCATATCCTTCACCCAAAAAACATGCACTTGCTTTTTTACTGGTGCATTATAATCATACATAATAGTGGGATTTGTTGTTACGTGTTAGTATATGCACATAACATAATTTGGTCAATTTTATTTCCCAGTACCTGCCCTCCTCCCTTCCCTCAGTCCCCTTCCTCTACTCTACTGGTGTCCCTTCTACTTTCAAAACATGCACTTACTTAAATGTGTTTAGTTGTAATGCTGATGATGTTCTCTCTGTTAAGGAAGAGGTAAAGCAAAACCATATTTGAAGGTGGGAGGGAGGTTCAAAATCTCAGAGCAAGAAACCATTCTCTTAAATGCCTGCCTCATTAAAGATCAATGGAGATGAAATAGTCTCACTGGAGTAAAGCAATTAAATAGACTTAATTTCTAATATATGTCAAATAGAATTAAAGCTATAAAATTCAAATGGACCTAGTGGTGCTTTAACAGAAAAGAATCTGGATAATTGTCAGGGGTGCTGTGAATCCTGTGGAGAATGATCCACAAACCAGAGGAAACCATTCAAGTTCCCAAAGGAAAGAAAAAAAGATGCTTTTCCAATACACAAAAGTAGAATTCATGATCCATCATTTGATGGGGGAACAAGAACCTGATTATGCTTTCTGTTTTATTTTCAAAACATGTTTGCCCCTTATTTTTATCCAATTTCCATGACAATAAAATAGCTTTGAGATAACATAATAAAAGGGGAAAATTGGTGACTGGGGGGAAATGTAGTTACTATTTTCCAATCCCAACAGCACCGCCAGCAGCAGCTTGTAGACAGCCCTGCTGTGAGGACAGAACATGGTATGCAGTGTGAGCTCACAGGAAGGAAAGACAGAAGGCTGAAGAGTTGTCCATGATGAAAAGGACATACTGGTGGGGAGAGGAAAGGAGAGAGTACGGTCAGATGTCAAAGATCTTGCATGAGGGACAGGGGAAGAGGGAGATAAGATGACTGAGAGCTGAAGAGGAAATTTTAGGGGATGACAGAGCTGTGTGTGGACAGCTGCATGGTAATCACTATAACTCTCCCACCTCCTATGCAACCTTCATTAATAGCTACATGACTGACAGTGCTCTGTTGAGAGGACATGCTGTTGGAAGGCTGTGATAATGCCCAGGACTGCTGCAGAGGTGGGAATGAGAGCTCCTTCATGAGTCAGGGGCACACCTGAGTTACCCTGGGTTGGCTTTTAGAGGCCACCCAGCAGTGGGAACAACCTGACCTAGTTACTTCCATGCTTTTAATTCAGTGCACCTGGCACTGAAAGATGAACCAAGGCAAACAGAAAAGAACACCTTTGGGTGCGCAAGGGCTCGTTCTTGGTTCTTCCCACCTCTATCAAGGTCTGTCCTGGAACCGGGGTCCCCAAACTCAAATGACTTTAGGACACCAGGCGCATCTACAACTGGGAAGGACTACTGGGTATAAGATACAGTCTGAGTATGCCTAATCTGCAAATCCAAAATCCAAAACGTTTTGAGTGCTGATGTGACGTCACAAGTGGAAAATTCCACACCTGGCTTCTGTGATGGGTTGTAGTCAAAACGCAGGTGCACTAAAAATATTGGATAAAATTACTTTCAACCTATGTGTGTAAGGTGCATATGAGATATGACCGATTTTGTGTTCAGAAACCCCAAGATAGCCGGGCGTGGTGGCGCACGCTTATAATCCCAGTACTTTGGGAGGCGGAGACCGGAGGATCCGGGTTCACAGCCAGCCTCAGCTCGTGCACGCATGCGCGCGCGCACGCGCTCTCTCTCTCTCTCTCTCTCCCTGTCTCTCTCTCTCTCTCTCTCTCTACTTAGTGAGGCCCTCCGCAACTTTGTGAGACCCGGTCTCAAAATAAAGTATAAAAAATAGGGCCAGAGGCGTAGTGCGGAGGTAGAACGCCCCTGCGTTCAATCCCCGGTACCGCAAAAAAAAAAAAAAGAAACCCCAAGATATCTCATCATATGTAGGCAAATATTCCAAAATCCAAAACACTTCTGGTTCCATGCATTTTAGATAAGGGACACTGAACCTGTAATATTGAATGGCAGGGCCTGTTGGGAACTGGAGATCACAGACCCTTCCCTTATGGCACACACTTGTAATCCCAGTACTTGGGAGGCTGAAACAGGAGGATTGCAGGTTCGTGGCCAGTCTCATCTACTTAGTGAGGCCCTCTGCAACTTAGTGAGACCCTGTTTCAAAATAAAGTATAAAAAATAGGGCTGGGGGTGGAGCTTGGAGGTAGAATGCCCCTGGGTTCAATCCCCAGTACTGCAAAAAAAAAAAAAAAATCAATATCTATGGGGAAGAAAGTGGTGACCAAGCAAAACATCTGTGTACGAGATTCAAGACCTCTATGAGACCTGTCTAAATGTGACTGCAAAGGTAAGTACTCAAGAGAATGGCTGACCAGAGGCCAGTTACAAGTACTTTAGGCAGAACTTCATTCGAAAACCATGTTTGCCTGGAATCACCATATATCATATAAAGGAAATTAAAGTCATAAATTATCTCCTTAAGAAAATACTCTGGTGTGTTCAAATGGGATATCTTTTGATAGGCCATCCAAAAACTATATACATAAAATATTTTTAACATGGGTCAAACCAACAATTTTCAGAAGGTTTAATTCACAGTATTTATATTCCATTAAAAGTTGTCAAAGAAGCTGGGCATGGTGGCTCACTCCTATAACCCCAGTACCTGGGAGGCTGAGACAGGAGGATCACAAGCTCAAGGTCAGCCTCAGTAACTAAGCAAGACCTGGTTTCAAAATTAAAAAAATATCTGGGTGTGGTGGCACATGCTTGTAATCCCAGTACTTGGGAGGCTGAAACAGGAGGATCCCGGTTCGCGGCCAGCCTCAGCTATCAGTGAGGCCCTCCGCAACTTAGTGAGACCCTGTTTCAAAAAAATAAAGAATAAAAAATAGAGTTGGGTCTGTAGCCCAGAGGTAGAATGCCCCTGGGTTCAATCCCCGGTACCGCCAAAAAATAAAAAATAAAAAAATAGAAAGGGCTAGGGGTATAGCTTGGTGATAGAATGCCCCTAGGATAAATCCCTGGAACCACACACACACACACACACACACACACACACACACACGTTGTTTCAGAAAACTGGGGAAGGAGAAGGTGGTAGAGAATAGAGAAAGAGAAAGCCTGGCGTTGTGGTGCATGCATGTAATCCCAGTACTTGGGAAGCTGAGACAGGAGGATCACAGGTTTGAGGCTAGCCTCAGCAACATAATGAGACTCTCAGCAACCTAGGAAGACCCTGTTTCAAAACAAAAAATAAAAGGGGTTGGGGGTGTAGCCCAGAGGTAGAATGCCCCTGGGTTCAATCCCCGTACCAAAAAGAAAGAAGAAAGAAAAGAGAGAGAGAGAGAGAGAGAGAGAGAGAGAGAAGAAAGAGAAAAAGAATAGAGAAAGGGACATTATTCTAAAGTATTAGAAAACATGACGAATTTCCTCTGCAGAGTTTATTACTAAACCAGTAACCCTAAATAGCCAAAATTCCCATGGCCAGAGATATCCACAGCAAAGGAGAGCAGGGACCAGCCCTTTCCCCAGGCTCTAGACCCCCTTAAACATAGGAGCTAGTTTACACTCTTAAGTGTTCAGAGTTTCGGTGTCATAGCCAGATAACCCGGGTACTACACAAAGGCTTCCGCCTCACCTTGGAACTCTAGAAATGCAAATATTAATGACTGTGTTAAGTCAGTCTTTCACAGGCCACTCCCATCCCTCTCTCTTGTAACACTAAGAAGAAGAGCGAAAAACTTTAGAAAAATCCTTACCTGTAGCTGCTGCTCTAATTCTGGAAAGACCAAAGGAATGGAGTCTTCAGGAGGTGTATCATCTAAAACGTGAAAATAAAATGATTCTCCACTTAGAGAGCCCTTTGCCTCATGAGGGTCACCTTGCCAGGACCAGCCCTGTACCCACAGAGTTAAAACATCACTATATTCTGCTTCCCTTATTTTTATCATCTCAGTTGGGGACAGACAGGATGTAGAAGACAATTTTGTTCATTTTCTGTGTGCACAGAAGCATGAAAGGATTCGTTGGCCTGACCAAAATTTTGCCCAAATAGTGTTCTGAGAATGCATCTATTTATATATATTGGAATTGTCAAATGGCCAGTCTGGTAGCTCTCCAATTAAGAAGGGCTACTTGTCTTTCAATACCCTTACATTAGCCAAAACCCAAAAATATGATATGCAGGAGAGTGCTTTAACAAGGTGCTAACGAGGTGGCCAGAACACTCTCGATGGGGCCGAAGAACCCACTGGTGAAAACAGAAGCGTTAGATGTGCCCCGAGTGACTGCAGGTGCCGCAAGTCTGGACGGCTCTGTTCTCTGTTCTCACCACAAACCACCACTGACAAGCAGAGAGGTCACCAGGAACTCAGTCTGGTTCTCGGTGAGCAACAGGCAGCAACCCAACAGAGCGTGTCTTCCCAAGGCTCCAGGCGGCCCTCTGGACCAGAGGCAGAATCCAGGGCCCTGCTTCAGGGGAGCCTGGGCCTGCAGGGCTGTGGCAGCCCTGGCCTCCGCTGCCTGAACGTCCCCCTCGACAAGCACTGAAGTGGACTGACTGGTAATAGACTCTCTCTGCATCAAAAGAGGCCTTCTCTGTGGCACGTGGTGGTGCATGCCTGTAATCCCAGTACATGGGAGGCTGAGACAGGAGGATCGCAGGTTCCAGGCCAGCCTCAGCTACTCAGTGAGGCTTGCATCAACTTACTGATACCCTGTTTCCAAATAAAAAATAAAATAGGTCTGGGGATGTAGCTCAGAGGTAGAATGCCCCTGGGTTCAATCCCCAGCACCACAAAAAGAAGAAGAAGCAGCATTCTTAGAAGCATCTGAGAAAACCTGGCAGAAATCTGGCCTAAAATATCCAAGTCACCCCCAAATCGCTTTAAGAATAGACTGCTGCCCGGGCCCTGGGTGAGCAGGACCTGTAGCTCTCCAGGCCGACTCTTATTCCCAGGGGCCATTTTCCACCCATTTTCAGCCCCTGCCCCAATATACTACTACTGAAAATACAATAAGATACACAGTGAAAAAGTCATTTAAAAACAAAGCATTTGAAATTATAATAAGCCAGGCGTGGTGGCGAACGCTTGTAATCCCAGTACTTGGGAGGCTGAGAAAGGAGGATCGCATGTTCACGGCCAGCCTCAGCAACTTAGTGAGGCCCTCTGCAGCTTAGTGAGACCTGGTTTCAAAATAAAGAATAAAAAATAGGGCTGGGGGTGTATCTAGAAGGTAGAATGCCCTGGGTTCAATCCCCAGTACCACAAAAAAAGAAAGAAATTATAATAAAGCAAAGAGAGAGAATGGTTTTTGTATTCTTACTAACATAATCAAATTTATTAATAAAAACTGATTGATCTTCTTTGGAACTAGAAGTGATACGGGCCATACATCATGAAGAAACAAGTATAGTTACACCAAGGGGATTAGTTCCAAGTACCCCCAGGACACCAAAATCCAAGGATGTGTGTGTCTCTTATATAAAATGGAGCAGTACTTGCATATAACTTAAGCAATCGTCCTGTACACTCTAAATCATCTCTAGATGACTTCAATACTTAATCCAAAGTAATTTCTATGTAAATAGTGGTTGGACTCTATTGTTTAGGGAATAATGACAAGAAAAAAGTGTGTGCATGTTAAATATAGGCACGATTGTTTTCAAAGGTTGTTGATCCTCAGTTGGTTGAACCCACAGATGTGGAACTCAAAAATCCCGGGGAACAACTGTATCCTCTCCCAGCTCACTGAGAACACAGTCCAAAATAAAACACAGTACACAAAGCACTCCGGGCTTCTAAGAAAATATCTCTCTGAAGGAATGGAAGATAATCACCAGGAAGGTCATTTAAACAAGGATGGTATTAACTGCTGCCAGGTGCCCCCAGGGTCTTATCTCTTAATGGCATTTGGTAAATCTTAGTGAGGAGTATTATAATAATATCCCCACTTAAAAGGGGCTGAGAACCTTGGCAGTGCACCACCAAATTCAAATCCATTTTGTACCTGTACCTGTGCCAGTCACTGGTGTCCCCAGGTTTGCTGACACTACTTAACTTTAGTTCCACAGAAAATTCAATCCCCAGACCCTGTGATGACTCTCTTTCTTGCTCACACTAAAAGTGACAAATTCAAGCCAATGACCATGGCTATTTATTTATTTATTTATTTTTGTGGTACTGGGGATTGAACTCAGGGGCGTTCTACCTCCAAACTACATCCCCAGCCTGATTTTATTTTTTATTTAAAAACAGGGTCTCACTAAGTTGCTGAGGCTAGCCTCGAACCTGCGATCCACCTGTCTCAGCCTCCCAAGTACTGGGACTACAAGCGTGCACCACCACACCCAGCTGACCATGGCTTTCTAAATTCACTCCATTAGCCAGGCGTGGTGGTGCACGCTTGTAATCCCAGTACTTGGGAGGCTGAGACAGGAGGATTGCAGGTTCGTGGCCAGCCTCAGCTACTTAGTGAGGCCCTCCACAACTTAGTGAGACCCGGTTTCAAAATAAAGTTTAAAAAAATAGGGCCGGGGTGTAGCTCAGAGATAGAATGCCCCTGGGTTCAATCCCTTGTACCTCAAAAAAATAGGGCTGGGGGTGTAGCTCAGAGACAGAATGCCGCTGGGTTCAATCCCCAGTTCTGCAAAAAAAAAAAAAAAAAACCTGGACAAAAGTCAGAAATATCATCTTGCTAATATTGACCCATTATAGAGAGCCTGCATTAACAATCGGATACTTTGTAAAACTGATTTTTCCCTAAGTGCATTTAATTTACTACAATACAACTTCAAAAACCTAGACATCATGGTTATTTTAGCTCACTGGATCCAAGGCCAGAACAATTTGGCACAGGTAAATGGGAATATACTATCCTTTGGCATCTCGACGCTAATGATCAGACAAACAGACACTTGTTAGAAGAAGCAGCCACTCTGTAAAGTACACATACAGATAGGGCATTCTAGAATTCTAGAAGATACTCAGGAATGGAACGTAATGCTTCCTGAGACTTAATCCACCTTGCCCTCCGTGAAGTCACGCTCCTTCCTGCTTAATCATAAAAAAAGGGGGAAAGCTATCCTTTTGTTTCACTCTAGTAACGTAAGTAGTGTATCCCTGGCATGACCCAGAATTAATTGAGGCTCAATATGAAGTCTGTCAATTTTTTGGTGCATTGTAATTATACATCATGGTGAGATTCAGAGTGATAGAAACATACATGCATACAAGCTCGGCATGGTGGTGCACACTAGTAATCCCAGTACTTGGGAGGCTGAGACAGGAGGATCGCAGGTTCGCGGCCAGCCTCAGCTACTTAGTGAGGCCCTCCGCAACTTAGTGAGACCCTGTTTCAAAATAAAGAATAAAAAATAGGGCTGGGGGTGTGGCTCGGAAGTAGAATGCCCCTGGGTTCAATCCCCAGTACTGCAAAAAAAAAAAGAAAGAAAGAAAGAAAATACATGCATACAGCATTCCTTGTGTATTTCCCTCTGGGTCCTAGTCATACCCTGACAAAGTCCATTATTAGTGACCATAATTTTGCTGAACATTTAAGATTCAACTTCTTGTGTTGAAATAAAAGTCCCATTGGTGGACATGAAAATAAACTTATAATGAATGTTCTAGAGATAAGAAAACGAAAGAATTTTGTGAAAGAACGGATCGAGCCAGATTAACCCAAGCAGGAAATGGCAGCGGAAACAAGAAAACCAAAGACAGATGTCAGACTCCCCAGTCTGAACGCCAGCCTTGCATTTCGCTGCTCGATGCCATCTGGTTTCTCTGGCATCTCTGCCTGCCAGAAATTTCCGGGCTTGCGAAGCCACTTACAAAACTGCCCCAAGTTGATGTGTGGGGTGTTTACTTTTACACAGTGGCTGCCTTCTTTGACTGGTTTTAAAAATAGGCAAATATTCTAAAAGCAGAATGATGAATCACAGGATTGGGCCAAAAGGAAAGAAGGAAAATGACTCAGGCAGACGAGTAGCACAGCTGTTCCACAAACATTTGGCCGAATCGTTATAAAACATTTCGACAGTGATACTGGATCGGAGTTCCTGAGAGCGGTTAAGTTTGTTTTGACAAGCCCGGGAGCACAAAAGGAGACTACAGTAGCTATACCAAGAGACCCTCCTGGCATATTTAGCTTTCAAAAGAAAAATGGAGAACAGTTGCTAGATATGTTTATAATGGGACACCATCACAGTGCAAGTATATTTTTTATTAAAATTATCTACCAAATACTTAATGAGCACCCAGTATGTGCAAAATGGAGGCTGAGACTCTATGTTAAATTACCTTATATTTTAATGCATTAAAGAAGTCATTTGAAAGCCATTTTCCAAAATCTGAAAATGGCACTCTTGGCTTAATGAGGGCCAGGCAGAAGATATCTGAAGGAATTTCTTTTTTTTTTTTTTTTTTTTTTGCGGTACTGAGGATGGAACCCAGGGGCATTCTACCTCCGAGCTACACCCCCAACCCTATTTTTTATTCTTGATTTTGAAACAGGGTCTCACTAAGTTGCAGAGGGCCTCACTAAGTAGCTGAGGCTGGCCACAAACCCGGATCCTCTGGTCTCAGCCTCCCAGGTACTGGGATTACAAGCGTACGCCACCACGCCCGGCCTGAAGGAATTTCTTAAATGATGAAATATAAAGGAAGGAATTAAAGAGGAATTTGTTTTCTAATAAGCAGATGTTCACTGCCCTTTTGGCACTCACAGTGTGACTAAGCCAATGGTCCTTAAGATAGAACTTTCTGTTGGTATCCCAACCATTATGAAATGCCATAGTACATTTTATGACGGGCTCATCTCAGCCTGTGCTAAGCAGCTGCTGGGTTGCTTTCGTGCTTCTTCTGTCTTCAGATTCCCTTAAAGTGTCTTCTCTCTGTTTCTCCATGAAATAGATAAATGGGACGCCCTGATTCTATAATCCAAATCCTCACTGGTAGTTAGCAAGGAGCCCTGCAATTTGAGTTACTAGAGAATGCTGAGGCTGAACAGAGATAAGCAATCTTCTGGCCCAGTCCTCTCCAAGGAGAGCTAAGGACAAGGCCCCAAGGAGGTCAGAATCCACCCAAGACTTCACGACTAATGGCCATGTGAGATGGAGGGGTGTCTCCCATTCCATACCCCTCTGCTCTGCTTCACCTTTCGGCCCAGGTGTTCCCAGACTTGAATTACAGGTACCGGTGTAAGTTTCCCAAAGTATTGGGAATGATGGCTTAGGAACACCTAAGTTTTTATTTAGCTAGTGAAGATGATTCAAAAATAATCCCTGTGTATTATTAGTATCTCTTTATGACAGAAACAACATTTTAACACCAAAATCATAAGAATCTGAAAGGAGTGCTCATTATACTGGATCGAGTTAGCTTTATAGACAAAAGCAAACATATTCCAAAACAACCTCGTTGGCACTTCATCAAAGCCAGACCAGGTCTGCAAAAGTGTTTGAGAACCACTGATCTATCAAAACAATATCTTGATTGGACTTTGAGATCAATTATCTCTCCTCCCCACCCTGCTCACCATTATAGATGTAACTGGGGCCTCAGTTGGAAAATTCTAAATCCTTGCTAGAAGAGTTTACGTTTCCACACAGAGGAGGAGACCTCAGGAGAAGAAGAGGCCATGCTCAGAAGCTATTGCCACGCCAAGCCCACTCCTCAACCAAATACAAGATGCAGCCCTGCCCAGGGTCCTCTGAATAGGCCTCTATTCCCTGCAGTTGGAGCCAATCAGAGCCGGCTTCACGCACATGCAAATGTACCTTCTCAGTCACACAGTGCCCTTCGCCCAGGTTGCCCTGCGCTGCACTTGCTTTAATGCTCTGCTAGAGTGCCTGGAATTTTCTTAACAATTTTTCATAAGGAAAGCTGGGTATGGTGGCGCACGCTTATAATCCCAGTACTTGGGAAGCTGAGACAAGAAGATCGCAGGTTCAAGGACAGCCTCGACAACTTAGCGAGACCCTGTTTCAAAATAAAAAATAAAATAGGGCTGGGGGTGTAGCTCAGAGGTAGAATGCCCCTGGGTTCAACCCTCAGCACTGCAAATACTAATAATAATGATAAATTTTGAATAAGGAGTCCTGCATTTTCATCTTGCTCTCTGTGCCCCATAAGGTATGGAGCTTGTCCTCCTGCAGGATGACCTCGACCTCAGAGTGCTCGTGTCCTAGACACTGTCCTGCAGGGCAGCAGGGACAAACTTCAAAGGCAAGAAAACTTAGGCAGTGGCTTCAGTGCTGAGGCTCATAGGAAAACCCCTGGGACCTGTTTGCCTGTGAGGGCTTCTCATCACTAAAAACTTGGCCAATAGGAACAACTCTCAGTAGGACAGATCTGCATGTGAATTTTAAATTGGTCATTTGTTAATTAATGAATATGTGCCATCAATATAATTTCTTTGAGACTCAATTTACTTCTCTCTGAAATGAGCATATTATTTAACTTGTCTAGGAAATTCTTTTTTTTTTTTTTGTAATAGGGATTGAACCCAGAGCCATTTTACCTCCAAGCTACACCACTGGCCCTATATATTTTTTATTTTGAAACAGGGTCTCACTGTGTTGCTAAGGGTCTTGCTAAGTTGCTGAGGCTGGTGATCCTCCTATCTCAGCCTCCCAAGTACTGAGATCATAGGCGTGTGCTACCATGCCCCACAGAAACTTATTACTGATAAATATGTAATCAATCATTTAGCCTAAAGCTCAGCACCTAGGAAACAATCAATCAGTAATAATAATTACTGATTTATATACTAATTAATTATATACTAATATATAATTAATGATTAATATAATTGAGTTTCCTCTCCATGTCACCATAAACCCAACCAAAAATAATGAGGAGATGAAGCAGCACATGTATGTTTGTGTATGTGCATGTGGTAATAGTTGAGGATATTTTTTTTTGTCATCTGGATAATACAGAGAGCACATGAATTACGGTCTCGACTCTACTTACTTCTCTACCCAACAGTAAAGGGAGATTTCCCTGGTATAGCCATAACCCCAGGTCTTATGGATTTAGTCTCTTCATCTGAATATGAAGTTAAAAAGGTTTCCCCTTTATTCCCATATTGAAGCAAACACTTTAGGAAATATTGTAAAAATTTTAACTTTTACATAAAAGGTCTTTGAGTAGTTTCATTTCAAATCTAACTTGAGATTAATATTTTATCCTTAGAAATAAAATCAGTCACATAAGGCTGTCAACACACATTTCTAATACATCAAAAAACTTCTTAAAATTTTCTAGATGTTAGGTTCTTGTTAGATCATCACATGGTTTTGAGCCACATCAAAAGCTTTCTAAAACTTTGCTTTCTGATTATTAAACACTAGAGATGTGAATTCTTTAATACACATTGGATTTTCAGGTCCATAAAATAAAAAGTACAGCTATCGAGATGGCTATGGATGTGAATACAGATATGGATAAAAGTAGAGATTTAATATACCATCCAGCAGATTATCAATTCTTCATAATTAATAAACATCATATTACCCTAACTGGTACTCAAAATTATTAGGCAAACAAGATCATGCATCAATAGACTCAATGATGTTTCTCTACAATGAAAGACTTGATTCAGTTTGAAGTGATGCTTTATGTTCCTTAGAAATACTCATATAGTCCCCTTAGCCTCTTATCAGACTAATTGGCTTACTTAACTTATAATCTTTCAAAAACATCTGCTACAAGAAGAATCTGTTGGACATCTAGTTGACCCTGTATTCATACGTTTCACATCTATCGATTTAACAAACCAGGGATCAAAAATAGTGGAGAAAAAAAATTATGTCTGTCTGAACATGTACAGACTATTTTTCTTACCATTGTTCCCTAAACTATATAGTGCAACAAATATTTACATTGTGCTATGTATAAGTTATCTAGAGATGATTTAAAGTATATGGGTGGAGCCAGGCGTGGTGGCGCACGCTTGTAATCCCAGTACTTTGGGAGGCAGAGACTGGAGGATCTGGGTTCGCAGCCAGCCTCAGCTCTCTCTCTCTCTCTCTCTCTCTCTCTCTCTCTCTCTCCTTAGTGAGGCCCTCCGCAACTTTGTGAGACCCGGTTTCAAAATAAAGTATAAAAAATAGGGCTGGGGGCATAGTGCGGAGGTAGAACGCCCCTGCGTTCAATCCCCGGTACCGCAAAAAAAAGAAAAAGTATATGGGTGGATATGCATAGGATATACGCAAATACTATGTCATTTTACATACGGGACTTGAGCATCCACAGATGTTGGTATTTGAAGGGGTCCTGGAACCAACACCCTCAGAAAGCTAAAGATGACTCTATCTTTATTGCTCAGCACACCACCAGGCAAATCGTCACCTCTCCTTTTCCTCTATCCTACAATAGTACACCAGAAGTAACCTTCCTCCATATCTCCCATGACCAAGTTATTAACTGTCAGGACCACTGTGGTTTTTTTTTATTACATAGGCCCTGTCTCTGAATGGATAGTAAAATAAAAGGCAGCCCAAAGCGTGGTTTGGGAACCCTTCTACTTTTTATTAGCTGTTTGATTTAAGGCAGGTTACTTAACCTCTCTTAGCCAACATTTCCGCATGTGTTAAAATGGATGCAACAACACCTTCCTTCGGGGTTGTTGGCAGTATTAAAATGAGGAGATGATCCAATTAAAAGCAGGTACTCAATAAACATTCACTTCCTTTCTGGCCTTTCTTTACAACCTTAAGCAACAGATTCAAACTAGTAAATCCATTGGGTCTCAAAGAATCTTCATTAATAGTAATGAAATCCAAGAGGTTATAAAGATTGTGTTATTGATTTTATAAGTATTTGATGCAAGTTTCTAGTGTGGTTCTCAACTCTGTGCTCCCTAAGGGATGCAAATGTAGGAGACACCCCCTCTCGCCCTGTCCTGGAGGAGTTTTCTACTAAAAGTTGTTAGTGCATGCTGAGGCAGCTTTAACTGCAGGATCAGGCTGATGCAGATGACCAGAGAGAGTTCAAGATGACACCAACGGCCGTTTTTCCTTAATGCCACCCTTACCAAGTTGCTGGGGATTGGAAATTCTAGTGAGTAATTTGTCCTTTTTTTTTTTTTTTGCGATACCGGATATTGAACCCAGGGGCATTCTACCTCTGGGCTACACCCCCGGCCCTATTTTTAATTCTTTATTTTGAAACAGGGTCTCAGTACGTTGCAGAGGGCCTCACTAAGTAGCTGAGGCTGGCCTCGAACCTGGATCCTCCCGTCTAAGCCTCCCAAGTACTGGGATTACAAGCGTGCACCACCATGCCCGGCTTTAATTTATCTTTTGACAAAAAAAAAAAAACACAGAGAGAAATAAAAAGGTCAGCCTCAATATTCATCTATAGTTTAGATGTGGATGAGTGTTTTCAGAGTCTTCAAGGGATTAAGAAGCTGGAAAAAAGAGAGTACCAGAAACATTTGGGCTCTGAGGAAGGAGAGAAAAATAACCCCAAAGTTAGAAAAAGTTAAAGGAAGGGGACAATGACAAGAGGCTTTTCATCTGCATCACAATTTTGCTGATAGCCAGTTTTATATATTTATACAAAAGACAGGAACACCATTCCCAGGTTTGGGAAAAAATATATATATAGCCCTTTAAGATATAATCATCTTTTCTAGCCCATCATCAGAGTTCTTCATTAAGCAATACTTAGCTTGTTAGAGTCAAGGGTGACTATTTCAGCTACTTTACAGAATTCCCACTGCCACACAAAAACACCCTGATATTTGCAGAGAAAATTGTATTATTTAAAAGAGACACCAGTGAAATGGATCTGAGTCTTTAAAACTAAATGTCATAGGATAAATTTGGGCCAGATATGAAAAATTCTAATAGCTTGAAAGAATTTTTTAAAAGCAAAACATTACCAGCTACCAGCTTAGGCTGACACTGGTATCTTTGACTCTTTGTAAATAGAAACTTAAAAAAGAAAGAAAGAAAGCTCCAAAAGTCTAAATGAGAGTGTGCCAGATTTTAGCTCAGCTAAAGAAAATTCTCAAGTGATTAACATGAAATTCTAATGTCCATCCAACTCTAAATCCTCTTTAATTAGAAAAGGACCAGTTATTCTCTAATAACCCAAGAGGTTGGATTCATATTTCTCTTCTGTACATATTTTTTATTTGGAAAACTAACTCCATGAAGGACATAGTTTAGGAAGTTAACTCTTCAGAATTCCTAGTTTGGAAGTAATGCCCATTATATCATTAGCTTATTAAAGAAAGGCATCTCTACCTCCAGGAATTACAATTAGCTAAGTATTGCTTAATGAAGGACTCTGATGGTCAGCTTGAGAGGCTGTGACAAGAGGATTGCAGGTTTGAGGCCAGCCTCGGCAACTCAGTGAGACCCTGTTTCAAAATAAAAAATAAAAAAGGTTGGGGGTGTAGCTCAGAGGTAAAATGCACCAGGGTTCAGAAGAAGGAAGGAAGGAAGGAAGGAAGGAAGGAAGGAAGGAAGGAAGGAAGGAAGGAAGGAAATCATGATGTTATTCCATAGAGCAGACTTCTCCGATTGACTACAGTATTTTCTGAACACACCATGCTCTTCTTGACTCTTAGGTTTTGCTCATGCTTTCTGTTTGGAGATAATAGGAAGACAAATGGTTAAAAAATATGTAGCTCCCTTTTTTGCACCTGGTATCCAGAAATGACACCCTTCCTGCCTTGCCTTTCTATAACCTACCTGCCCTTAAGCCCGGTTTGATTATCACCTCTTCCGGGAAGCTATTACCAATGACTCTGGGGGACACAGACTTTTCTCCAAATCTTTTTGCCTTATAGAGTCTGTGGAAGGGGTGATATGTGCCCCTCCTTTGCACATTCCACCACCTTTGGCAGAGTGCTGGAGACCTAGGAGCTAAACAAAGGTCAGCTAATGATCACTTCACTAACTGGGTAACTAGTCCCTAAATAACCGCAGGTCAGTTGCTTTATAAAATCTACCTGGACATCAATAGAAGTGTGAGATGGAGGGGACACACAACTGCTGTGTGCATTTGCCTTAGCACTTCACAATTATCACAATTACAGGGACAAATTGAGTGCTTAATTTGTGTCAAGTAATTTGCTAAATGCTTTACCCATAAGATACCATTTTTTTCCTACAACAGCCCTGTGAGTTCCTACTATAAACATCTTATGGGAAACTGAATTCCAGAAAGATTGAATGACTTATCTCAGATTACACAAATATTGATGGCGGTGGATCTGGAAATCATGCATTTCTGACTCCAAAGCCCCACCTCCTTAACTTCTACACTAAATCATCTCAGGAATGTACACATACACTGAAAAGAAAAAAAGAAAAAAAGAGTCTGAAAATGAACAACTAGAGAAAATGAGTAGATTAGGTTTATAAAAAGTCAACATATCAGCTGGGTATGGCTGCACAAGCCTGTAATCCCAATACTTGAAAGGCTGGGATAGGAGGATTGCAGACTCAAGGCCAGCCTCAGCAATTTAGTGAGACTTTCAGCAACTTAAGGAGACCTTATTTAAGTATGCGGTTTTTTTTTTTTTTTGCGGTACCAGGGATTGAACGCAGGGGCGTTTTACCTCCGAGCTACACCCCCGGCCCTATTTTTATACTTTATTTTGAAACTGGGTCTCATGAAGTTGCGGAGGGCCTCACTAAGTAGCTGAGGCTGGCCGCGAACCTGGATCCTCCAGTCTCAGCCTCCCAAGTACTGGGATTACAAGCGTGCGCCACCACGCCCGGTTTAGGAGACCTTATTTAAAATAAAATAAAATAAAATAAAATAAAATAAAAAAAATTGGACTGGGGATGTGGCTCAGATGTAGAACACCCCTGGGTTCTATCTTCAGCAGAGAGAGAGAGAGAGAGAGAAACAAAGAGGTCTTTTTTTTTCTTGGACTCATCAATAATAAATCCAACAATATGAAATCACTGCCCCCAGACCCTTAGTTTCCCCCATTTACTATGAAAGTCTGGGATGTTTCCCTTTGTTTTCCCCCTAAATGTGTGGTCTGCAGGCCACGTGCACTGGAATTCAGAAGGCATGCACAGCTTGCATGATGGCAAGTGTTGCTCTGTGTGACACCCTACATGCTCCTGACTCAAGAATTCAGAGGGAGTGTCCCCAGATATCTACAAAGCATCTCCTTGTGCACTCGCAACTTCATGTGCATGGAAAAGTTCAGAGTTCTGGACCCTGACTAGTACGTGAAATCTTGCATTTATGACATGCTTAAACACAGGAGGAAGACATAATGAGCCTCCTGAATTAGAATATACAGGAATGGACCCTTTGAACACATGTTTTGATGTGTTCTGTAAGATAATGAACCAGGACAGACTGAGAAATGCTGAGTCTCCACCCCTGCCTTAGATTCTCCAGGTAGGTGCCCTTTCTAGAGATAGGCAGACACATTAATCATAAAATTAAAACATTTAATTTTTGTAGATTCTTGATAAGACTTCATAAGCTTCTTTTTTAGGGCTAGAGGGTATTAATTATTTAAATTATTACCCCCTTTTGAAGCTGTCTATTAAGAAACACAAATTCTGCCAGGTGTGGTGGCACACACCTATAATTCCAGTACCTGGGAGGCTGAGATGGAGGAATGCAGATTCTAGGCCAGCCTCAGCAACTTAACAAGGGTCTGTTTCAAAATAAAGGGTTGGAAGGTATAGGTTGGAGGTAGAATGCCCTTTGGTTCAATCCCCAGTACCAAAAAAGAAAAGAAAAGAAACATGAATTTCAAAAGTGGGTATTCTGTTTTGTTTTGTTTTGTTTTGTTTTGTTTTGTTTTGTTTTGTTTTGTTTTGGGTACTGGGGACTGAACCCAGGGCATTCTACCTCTGAGCTATACCCAAGTCCTATTTTATTTTTTTATTTCAAAACAGGGTTTTCCTAAGTTGCTGAGGGCCTCCCTAAATTACTGAGACTGGCCTCAAACTACAATCCTCCTATCTCAGCCCCTCAAGTACTGGGATTACAGGCATGCTCCACTACACCCAGCAAAAGTAGCATTTGAAAGAGAAGGGAAAGATACTGGAGCAAGGCAATTTAAATTCATTGATGAAAAACATGCAAGAGCTCCCAGTCAGGGACCAAAAATTTCAAAGATGGTGGCAAATAAATTACAAGTTGTACATCTTGTACTTCAAAGAAGAGTTTAATTATACAGCCCCCAAATCAAGATTCACTCCTCTATAGCTTTTTCCTATTACAGTGAATTTATTTGTCTGGTCCAAAATGATGATGTAATAATATTGCTTGCGATGAGCAAGCTTTGTATACTGAAATTTCTTTGTAAGGCTGTTGGTTACAACAGAACTTGTTCTTCTCATATGGGACATGTGCAGAAGAAAGGAAATCATACATCTCCTTTAAATGTGGATTGTGATACCAAACCATGGAACCAGCCTAGGTGTCCATCAACAGAAAACTGGATTATGAAATTATGGCATATACCCACAATGGAATTTTACTCAGCCATAAAAAAGAGCATAAGCATGTCGTTTGCAGGAAAATGGATGAAACTCGAGAATATTATGCTAAGATTAGCCAGTCACAGAAAGTAGAGGGCCTTATGTTTTCACTCATATGTGGAAGCTAGAGAGAAACCGGGAAACAAAGAGGATTTCAGATAAAAGAGGGGAGACATTAGTGGAATGGGGGAGGGGACTTGGAGAGGAAAGGGGAGATCTGATGATGGAACCATTTAAAAAATCCTTTGTTTATACATGAAGTTATCTGTATCGATGTAAATATTACCTATGGGGAGGGGAAGTGGGGAAAGACCTGGAGGGAAACATACAATGAACGCTGTGTGCATGTGTAACTGTCCCTCTGAACCTCACTATGATGTATAATTACAATGCATCAATAAAAAAAAGAAAGAAAGAAAAGCCTGGATTATGGGTTTGCACTTGTATGTCTTAAGAGCTAGTTACTTGCACACTGATAATTCCTTGAAATCTTGGATTTATAAAATGCATTAAAAGCTGAAGGGCTTTTCTTTTTCTATTTAGAGAAGTAATAGGGAATAATGGAGAGATTTTGGACTTGTAAGTCTAAGGAACTGAGTTTAGATCATAACTCTATTACTTAGTAACAGAGTGGTCTCTGGCCCCAATTTTTGTTTCTATAAGTAGAATGTCCCTGCCTACATTGTATGGTTCTTTTAAGGATCAAAAATAATGTCAGTGAATTCATAACACAAAAGAGAAGTGCAGCCGGGCGTGGTGGCACACTTGGGAGTACTTGGGAGGCTGAGACCGGAGGATCTGGGTTCTTGGGCAGCCTCAGCTACTTAGTGAGGCCCTCTGCAACTTCGTGAGAACCGGTTTCAAAATAAAGTATAAAAAATAGGGCCGGGGATGTAGCTCGGAGGTAGAATGCCCCTGGGTTCAATCCCCGGTACCGCAAAAAAAAAAAAAGAGAGAGAAGTGCAATTAATGGCAGCTGTCATTTCTTTGTTGGGGTAGATTGGTTTTCCTATTGGGAGAATTTCTCTTCACATGGTCTAACAGAATGCCCATTAGTGGAGATAGAATGTAACAGCAAGTCATGGGAAGAATGTTGGAAAAATAAATCATAAAGAGTTAATGCTTCAGCTGGGCATGGTGGTACACTCCTGGAATCCCAGTGCTTGGGAGGCTGAGACAGGAGGATTGCAGATTCGAGACCAGCATCAGCAACTTAGCATGACTCTCAGCAACCTAGCGAGACCCTGTTTCAAAACAAAAATAAAAAAGTCTGGGAGTGTAGCTCGGAGGTAAGATGCCCTTGGTTCAATCCCCAGAACCCAAAAAAGAAAAAAAGGAGTTAAGGCGTCACCTCTTCCTACTCTGGAATATCTCCTCCACTGAGGGCCACACAGTCCAGGAAGCTCCATGGTGGATGTCTCCTACATAATCACCTGCTGTAGTAACTCCAAGCCTGCATTAGTTGTGTCTCATCAGAATTCACAGAGCCTAGCTCCTTACTTCACATTATTTTGGAACAGCCCTGCTCCTTTTCAGTCATTAATTTTTAAAGCATCCACCCCCTGCATGGATCTTGGAGGAAGGAAGAAAGAGAGATGAGAATATGAAACAGTCTTCAGAAGATCCAAGGTTTAAATGGTAATGTTGTTCGAGCATGTGATTTTTTTACAGATAACATTAAACTAAAAGCAATGGCGGTCGCCAGTGGAAGAGAGCCCAGCCTTGCATTTCTTGCCACCGTGACCTCCCACCACAGGAGGTCCCTTGCTCAAAGGTGGTGCAACTTAATATGTGTGTTAAGAGGTCACCGAGGGGAGCCATGACGAAGGGCGCTAAGTATGGCAGCCTCACCTCAGACCTTACTATTTCGAGAGGCCCCGCCTCACCTGCCCCATTCATCACTCCAGCCGGCCGAGGTCTGTTTATTTAGCCGGAAGTGTGGGAGCACCGCGAGAAACCAGCATTTCAAACTTAGGCTCCAACACATGTTGCTGGAACTGGGACAGTGGTATTTTTATATTACCTAACCAACTGCCAGCTCTTAACAAACGTTTCCTCATGCAGTTTTAACCATGACACACTTTGCTATCCTTAGAAATTGTTATAGCTCTCCTCCCTGACCCCCCCAATTATTAAATGTAATTTTCTCCAAATTAAAAAAAAGAAGACATTGTTAGAGCTCTGGGAATCTTATGCTAAAAGAAAGCCAAAATGGGGAAAGAAAAAAGAAGAAGAAGAAATGAACTAAACCAACCAAATCAAGGTGGAGAAAGACATCGCCAGAGGCATTTCTGGAAGCCACAATCTCGCAGTGCATGATGAACTACCATATACCTTACATGCGAACATGCGATTCTACACATCCTCTGTGGAGTTAGAGAGGAGGGTGGAAAGCGGGGATGTGAGGAAGGCAGCCCTTCCCCCAAAGCACAGCGTACCTGAGGCATCATTGAGGCTAAAGGCGATGCGTACTGGCTTATCCGCAGGTACCCTGGCTGTGCTGATCATGTGGGCACCTGAGGCCCGGTCTTCTCCTGGGTCTTCCAGCTGCAAGGAAAAGAGAGAGCCATTGTCATTCTTCCCGCCATCATGCCTCTGAATAAAGGCCAAGTTAGCAAGCATCCTTTTTCTCCATCCAAGTATTCCCTTGCCCCATTAAAACAAATTTTTCCGGCTTATACAAAAGTTAACTTTGGCAATCTATAATCTAAAATGAATGAAATGTGGCAAAAGCCTCTGCCTACCTCACTTTTTCACTATTCCTTCACACTGACCAGCTCAATGCGAGCTTTCAAGGTCATATAGAGTGTTTTGTTTTTAATTGAGGGGGATAAAAACAAATTATAGTCTTAATAGGGTATCAGACAATTTTGGATTAGGCTACTCTTTCATGCTCAAAGGGCTAAATTAAAACTGGATTATTAATCTGGGGATGGAAAAGAATGAATATCATGGCATTGTTTAAAAAGTGCCAAAGACCATTGTAAAGTAGACTACAATTTTATGATGAATAATATGTGCTTTAAATATCTGATTAACTACCTATAAATCTGTCAAACATTTCTACCTAAGGTTTCACAGCTTACAGTGTATGATAAAAGGAAATCACAAAACTTAAAAACATCCTATTGGTGTTCTACCCCACCTATTAAATTATCATTTAATTAATAAACAGAATGAATAGGAAAACATCCCAAATATAAGATCAGAAGGGCAACGGTGCATGTATATCTGTCTTGTAAGAGATGTTAGCCCAAATACACTTCAACCAAGGTGTTTGATAAGTTGATATTCAAAGGGACTAGGAAAAGATAATGCTCTAAGTACATGATATCTCTGTTATTTAAATATATATATATATTTAACTTCTCTATTTTTGGTCCTGCTTTCACTAAACCCTCTACTCTGCTTCTCATGTAGATGGGAAAACAAGGAATCGGAATATTTTAAGGAAAATGTCTCTAAAAATGGCAAAATATAAATAACCTCTTTAGCCATCCTTAGTGAGATTCTGGGAACTGCCGTAGAGGGACATTTTCTCATAGCAAGGTTTTTGACTCTTTCCCATAACTTTTCTGCATCTAAAAATAGTGTTCAGAACACTGCACTTTGTTTTTCCAATTATTAATAGAGCCAGAGTAAATGCATATATACATGTACATTTAGACATTCAGAATCATCTCACCCAGTATATGGAAAAGGAACCTACTTATGTTAAACGCCTGGCATAGCTTCGGAGAAAAACCAGCAACTGTTTACGATCCAATTAGAACCATATTGGGGCCCATTCATTCAACACTACAAATAGCGATGAGTAATTAATCACTCTACTCTCACGTCATGTAATCCTAAATTACAAAGAAATGGTAGCCTAAAACATTTCAGAAAAGGGTAATATAAAATTGCTGTGTCCTGACTCGGGATTAGTTTCATCTTAATTCTTACACACTTCAGTGTCATTTCTTAACTTAGAATCAAACACTTTGGTAGCCACCTATTCCTGGAAAAATAGTATAGACTGTCCCCAACTTAACAAAACAATCAAAATCCCCAAGAGTTATAGTTAAAAGGAAAAGTCTCATGGCTACGCATCATACAATCCCCAAACCACTTTATCATAACATCTTAGGGTAGAAATCTTTGGGTAAATCCCCCATCACTTTCCAACAAGAAATAAAGCACAAGATGTAGAAATTTGTCTCCAGAATGTTGTAAGCAGATCTCTGGTCCAATTTCCAGCTATGGGAAATGGAATCGACAAACACAGTTCATTGCAACCCCTCCCCTCAGCGCAACGAAAAACATCTGTCAGCCCCAGAAAGGATGGAATCGAGGTTGGGTAGATCTGGAGTTCCACACAGCATCAACCCTAAGAGCCCCTGAACCAACTTGCCTTCTCATGACACCGCCTGGGGACACAGGCCACTGGTTCCTTCTCTCCGCCGTAGGCTGTAACAGAGCTTTGGTTAAGTTGCCGATGCTCTGAGCATTTAGTTTGTTTCTCACACCTGTCGCCTTACCTCACTTAGTTGAGTGTCTGCACTTGTGTAATCCGGGGCCAGCCTCTGCCTTGGCCAGCCACTGCCTTTGTGGAGTAGAGACTCAGCAAGAGACCAGGCTGCACCTGTTGCATAGCAGACACTGACAATCTGAGGAGCGGGGACAGCTGGCGGGGCGGCACGCTGCTACCTGCTCTGCCCCAGACCCCAGCATCCCACGGGACCTCCCTGTTCCGCTTCCCTCCACAACCCCTCACTCCTTCCCCTGCCCCTCCAACAGCCAGGATGTTGTCATGTTTCTAGAAAAAGCAAGAGCAAAAGAAAACCCTCCTCCTGTCAGAGGCATTGATAAACAGCGAGTTGTGGAGAGTCCAAATGTTTTAATTCATTAGTCCTGGCAAACCTAAAATACAAACAGACTTGCTTCACAGGACAGGAATGTCTTCAGCGTGACCCAATCCGGTGTCTGTGTCTATTCCAGCAAACTGGCAAAGATAGCATGACTCTAGTCAGCAAAAATGTCGGCTGCCCCAATCAACTCAGCCAGACCCAGCCAACTTGGACTGGCCACAAGACGACTCCCGGATGATAGCAGCGATGATCCCGGTTAAGAACGTGAGGTTTGAGGTTGAGCCCGCTCTGGGCTTGATGACTTGATCCGTTCTACAAATGCAACCGGTCAACCGCAAAAGGAGTCAATGGGAAATGGGAATGGAGCATTAGTGTTTTTGCAACTTTTTAACAACTAACTTGGATGCCAAGGTTATATAAAACTAGTTGGACCATGATTTTAAGGATAAATAATTAAAAACCAACACTATTAAGAGAATGCAAAGACAAGCCACAGACCAAAAGAAAATATTTGCAAAACACACATCAGGTAAAGGACTGATGTGCAAAACATACAAACAGATGTTAAAATCAACAATAGCAAAACAAACAACCCAATCAAAAAAATGGGCAAGAGATCTGAGCAGCTTCCTCACCAAAGAAGATATGAAGACAACAAGTAAACCTATGAGAAAATGATCAACTTCAGATGTCATTCGAGAATTGCAAGTAATGGAATTTTACTCAGTCATAAAGAAGAGCAAAATTACGTCATTTGCAGGAAAATGGATGGAACTAGAGAATATTATGCTGAGATCGACCAGTCTCAGAAAGTCAAGGGTCATATGTTTTCTCTCATATGTGGACGCTAGAAGAAAAATAGGAATCAAAGGGGCCTTCAGTCAAGTGAGGAGAGAAAATAGTAAAATAGTGGAAAGGGATTGGGGGAGGGAGGTGGAGAGGAGAAAAACGAGGACTGAGGAAGGGAACAGTTCAAATAAGGTGATATCCATACAAGTTTCACTACCAATCTCACTACCATGTATGGGGGGGGGGAAGAAAGGGAAAGGGAGGCAGGCATACAGAGGAAAATGCACCTAGTGATATGTTCATGTATGTCTGTATCACTTTGAATGTCAGTATGATGTATAATTATATTGCACCAATAAAAGTATATTAAAAAACCAACAATAGCATACCACTATGCTATTGGAATGGCCTGAATCCAAAATACTTTATTGCTGAGTAGAATTCTATTTTGTGTATTTCCCATAATTTTGTAATCCACTCATCTGTTGATGGACACCTAGGTTGGTTCCATTATTTGGCCCCTGTGAATTGTGCTGCTATGAATATGGGTATGCATATATTACTGTAGTTTTCTAGTTTCAATCCCTTTGGTATGATACCCAGAAGTGGTATAGCCGGATCATATGGTGGATCCATTCCCAGTTTTCTGAGGAATCTCCACACTGATCTCCATAGTGGTTGAACTAGTTTGCAATCCCACCAACAAACAATGTGTACATATGAGAATATACCAACATCATTCTCAGTACTCCATAT